>JAAAKQ030189253.1:0-12095 GCA_010016005.3 Zanna intricata | reverse complement strand
ACACACACACACACACACACACACACACACACACACACACACACGCACGCACACACACACACACACACACACATATAAATATAAACAAAGATGAGTCCAAGGAACACTAATAAAGTTCAGAACATAAAAAACACAAAAAACGCTAAAAAAAAAAATAGTCTTATTAATCAAACAAAGGATTATTTTTCTAACAAAGAAACAATAAAACATAAAGAAATCAAAAAACTAAGTGGCGAAACGAAATGAAGAATTTTGACGTTGCACAATAGTTTAGGGTAACAGATTCACCTCAAATCTCGGAGAACTTGTACATCTAATATATGCAGTCGCTATAAGCACCTAACGTGAGAATGTATCCACGAATGTATCCAGAATGTAACCGCGAGTCAATTCACAATTTTGTTCAGTTTCATTTTGTATATCCTCTATCACTCTATATCCTCTGGAACGGTTGGCTAATCGTGTGTTTCAGTGTTTTTCCCAAATTACGGCGCTTCTTCATTTTTCTTAATAATTTGTTATAGAATCGCTATACGACTTCGATGCTCTCGCTTGTTGTACCCCTAAGTTGGATTTCATAGATCCAGATCGGTTTCATATCTGTTGAGTACAGTAACTTCTTAAATTACTGTACAGTAACTCTACAGCTTAAGTAATTGCAATAAGTTACATCGAAAAGGTGTTTTAAAACTGTTCGAAACTACTGATTTATCTTCTTTTTTTTTTGAGATGACGGGCATTGATTTCTTTTGTCATTTTACCCTCTGAAAATGGAAATTTGTAGCGTATCGAACCCTGGATTCGAAACCAGAACCTCTAGATGAAAGGTTGAGACACAATCACTCCGCCAAGGAGGTCGGTGCTACTGATATTATATATTTCCTTTTTTTTACAGGAGTTAATTTTTTTAAACTTTTTTTTTTATTATCTATTATTTTGATGATATCGTAGCTGGAGCTATGCTGCAAGAAAGGAAGTGTGCTGCAAAAAGAAATTGAGGTATGGGATTTTTTGCATTTTCAGATTTTTCATGACCCAGGAATCACACAAAACAAAAAAAAAGAGGGGGTAATGTTCGTATGTATGAACGTACACGGAAGTTTTGGCGTATTTGAAGTTTCTGACTGGATAACTAAGTTTTGAATGGACAACCCGATTTTGATGAAATCTTTTACGGACTCATATATGCGGCAATTTGTTGGTAAAATTTCTGGGATGTCCGGAGAAGTGGGAGAGATAGTTTCTTTAGGTTAAATATTTTCGTAATTTTTTTGAATATATAACCATACTTTATATTAAGTTCATACTTTTTTTTTTTTCTTGAACGACGATAAAGGAATGTACTGACGCACGCCCTGCAGGGTGTGCCGGGCTCGAAGCCACGACGCTAGTCGCCCTGACCTAGCAAAGCTAAGTGGGCGCTGGACATAGAACCATAGCGGCCATGAAACAGTGTTACTCCCACCCCCTACCGACTAAACCTTCCCCGCCGTTTCCCAGGGGCGACTGGAACCGCCTTTCGGCATCTCATCAGTTAACCCTGAGTGTCGTGGCAGCAGGATTACACCTAACCTTTTGCCTTCTTGCTTGGGCTCCAGCAGAGGAGCCCCCCTTCGAGGTCCTCCTGGGTTCATTGAGGCACGCATTATATTTAATTAATTTTCTTTATTGTAAAAGATATGTATTGTAAAAGATATTCTTCCCACGTATAAATTTAGAGCATGTTTTTTTTAATGTGTATTTATAATAAAAAGTACACACTTTCTTGCGGATTAGTTAATAAATATTTATGTTGAAAGGAAGATTAACATAATTGTAGATCATGGTTACCGTTAATTAATTAGTTAAGATTTGTAATTAATTAAATCAGGTAAACAGTGTTGATTGTGTTTGTTTACGAGCATGGAAATTACTACAGTATATTATATACGTGTATTAATATACATAATCGTTTTAATTAGGTTGTTAAACGGTTATTTATTCATTTATATAAATATATATAAAATCGTTTATAAATTATTTATATGTAATTAGCTTTTTATTTGTAAAATTATTTACTGATAAATAATTAATATATATTAATCACATATATACTTAAATAAAAAATTAAAAAAAAAAAAAACAAATATTAAGTATTAATTGGAGAGTTTTCATTATTTTACTTTGATAATATTAAACGAAATGTTTGATATTTTAAACAAACAATATTTTAGTTATTCAGAAATAGGTTTACTTTTAACATATTTAAAAAATCTTATGTGGAAAGTCCACATGACTTCCTTTTACGGCTTTTTTTTCTTTCTATCAGAGGATGAAGATGAATGATATGTAGGATATGTGAAAATGTCAAGCCTGTCTGGGATTCGAACCCGGGACCTTCAGTTGAAAGCTTCCTTGTTCGCCTATTAAATTACAAATACATATTTTTTTTAAATGAAAAGAACATAAAATTTTATTTCATTAATAACCTCTGATATATTTTCATATATATATGTATATATATATATATATTTTTTTTTTTTTTTATTATTATTAAATTATTATTTATTGTAAAAATCTTTTTACAATGAGATGTTAATAATTATTAATAAATGAATATATTTAAGTAAAAAAAAAAAAATTTAAAAAAAGCAGATGAAGTCTGATTCGAACCGATGTGTCTTTCCCTTGTAAGATCCAAATATTTCAGTAATTAAAATGTTATTTGGCTATAAGTCTGGAACCAATGAAAATAAGTACCACTTAAGATACATCCTTGAAATTTTCTTAATGAGGGCTTATTCCTGCAGTTAAGAAAAAGTCCAAAATACAAATTTTGATTGGATTTTGAACTTTTTTGGACATTTTTGGTCAATTCGATTGCAATCAAAAGAGGAGGTGCACAACTAGATGTTACAGCTGTCCTAAATTCAACATTTCAACAATCTATGTCTAATAATTTACTAGTACGTACAGACGTCACACCACAACTAATCAAAATGAATTCAAGAATGGTCAAAACGGATGTTTCTGTACAGATCTGAAAACCGAAATTTTTCGCGATTACATTCGCCACTTCTTTGTTTTTCGTACAAGGAAATAAAGGTCAATTTTCTATTCGATGGCATGGTTTTTTTTTTTGTTGTTTCATTTCTTTTATGTACGAGTATTGTTTCTCGTATGTTCAACCCTAATTTTGCTCAAATTTGACGAATTAAAATGATTGTTTAATATATTTTTTTGAAAAAATTCCTCTGGTTTCGCCGTTATTAGCTTTTTTTTTACTTTATTTAAATAAAAATTCTTTTTGCAACAAATTATATATATATTTTTTTGACTGATAAATTAATTCACTACAGAAGCTTCTACATGGGAATGTGAAATGGAAATTTGTATTGTATGAATATTATCTTAACTAATCTGTATTTGTACTCTGAACCTCCAGATGAAAAGCCGAGTTCTACCACTCCACCTCAGGGACCAATCTTTGAGAATATTTTTAATATTTTTGTCTCTTTTTTTTTAGCTTTTTTTAATTGGTAACGATGTTTAGTGTGGATTTTATATCGTAATAGTATGAAGTCTGATATTATTATTTTTTTCAACATATCTTTTACACAAAATAAAAAAAAAAAAAATAGTTAAAAAACTTTGTAAAAATAAATATCTATTTCTGCAAATTTGAAACTGTATATACGACCGAACGCTTTCACCTGAACTGTTCAGCCTTTGGTATATAGTCAGTCGTATTGCACGCCACATGGCAAGCGAGCGCTTCGATACTCCAATTTTTACGATATAACAAATTTATAACATTTTTTTCTAATTGTTAATTTATTGACCGCCCTTTAAAAATAAAAAAAAATTTCCAAATTTTTTATTTAAATGAATTGTGACCTGAAAATTAATTACTACTGGTGCCAAGAAAATATAAGCCAACAGAGAGAAAAGGTGTTGGAAGGCCGAAGATAAAATGGGTGTTCGAGCAGGTAGAAGTGCCTAATCCATGAGACGAAGAATAAAAAAAAAAAAGCTGACAACACTTCAGCTGACGTCATGCAGCAAAAACCGCGTTCCGGGAAAGTACTACAACTATGGGTTATTTCTGATGCACGGCTTACACATAAATTAATTAAAAATATTTAAAGAAATATATAAATGTAAATTATTTAATTAGGTCTTTTATTTAAATATCATATTTTTTCGTTTATTTAATTCAATGATTCTGAAGCGCGCACGCATGCTGTATTTAATTCACACAGTTGTGGCGGTACTAGCGGCGACGGTTGGCACTAACTAAACTAATGTAATTTCACAACTTGCATAGAAAAAATTTCGCTTGTACGGTTAGGAGACTCATGTAGCCGCGAGTAAACTCATGAAGTACCGAGTCAAAGCAGTCGAGTTCCAGACCCAGCCAGACAGAGTTACTTTTTTTACACTTTAAGTGTTATTCATTTATTTAGTTGTACCGCTCCCATGTGATGTCATAACATAGCAGACGACTACAAAAATATTTTTTGGAGTGGGGGTGCGATTTTGTAAAAGTTGTTTTTTTTGCAAATATTGTTATTTTTTAGTTGTTAACAAATGTGCTTAAGAAAGATAGGACTTTTATTAGGTGAAATATTGAGATACTGTGAATGACCTTGCTCTACAACCTCAGCCCCTTGCCCTTTTAAGTTGAAAATTAATTACCACAATGTCCCCCATATATAGAAATAATTTCTTATATAATTTCTTTTCTATATAGAAATAATCTCTTTGTGGTGGCTTACCACGTATTGACTGTACCTAGCAATACAGCGAGGGATCAGTACATAATAAATACGTAACATTCCTATACGGGTTTGAATACTCTCTTTTTATCCGTTTTAGTCTCTGGAACTGCCATAAGATATTAATTAAGAGGATGAATGAGGATGATATGTATGATTGTGAATGAAGTGTAGTCTTGTATAATCTCAGGTCGACCACTCATGAATACTAGATCGTGGATACCGGTGTTCTTTGGTGGTTGGGTTTCAATTAACCACACTTCTCAGAAGTAATCCTGAGATTGTAAAAGACACACTACATTCACATTCATACACATCATCCTCTAAAGTAATACCTTACGGTAGTTCCGGAGGCTAAACAGAAAAAGAGAGAGGAAAAATAAATGGGAGAAAAGAAATAGTAGTCGAAGTCTTATTTAACTGAGATAAAACATGTTTTAAATTTTTTATGTTATGTAAGGTTAAAGTAATTCAATTTAACGTAATGTTTGTTTATTATATTAGTAGATGAATATAAAATTGTCTTAAAAATCTTAATTTAAGTTTTTTTTTTATTTTCAGCCTATTTACTTTTCACTTCTTTTTTAAAACGGTAATTGTATCTTTTTATCATATTTTTTTAACAAGAAATCTTTTTATAGTGTAGTTCACTTTACTCATTAACCTGTAAAACTTTATCCATTGCCCAAAACTTTCTTTTATTTTCTTATGTTCTTAGTTTAATCTGTTTGAAAATTAAATCTGATACGGCAGTCTGTCAGCAGTCATCCTATTTAGATGTTAATATGTGACATCTCACTGTAAATTCTCATTTTTGTTTAGGAGATTTTTAGTCTCTAATTTTATTTTATTAGTCCAAAAACAACATTTTACAGCTTACTCTTTAATAATTTCATTTTTTACAATTTCATTTTGTTTTTATTCATTTAATTAACTATTATGATTTACAATAAGATTATTCTTTAATTCCACGACTATGAAAATGATTTATGAAATTTTAAACATATGTATTTTTTGTTATATAAATTGAATATTCTTGTGATATAATATAAAAAATGCTGACAACATAGTTGTACGACTTTCCGGTCACGCAGATTTTTTCTGATGCACGGTTAACACATGCATACATACATAACTTAATTTTAAAGAATCATCATTTTATTTAAATACAATATTTTTCGTTAATTTCATTCAGTGATTCTAACTAAACCGCGTGTGCATACCATATTTCATTCTCGCGGGTGTGGCGGTACTAGCGGCCACTTTAAATTACTTTTAACAGTTTAAAAATGATTCATTTATTTAATTCTACTGCTCACCTGTGACTTCACAATATAGCATACAACTACAGCAGGTGTACATCAGTGCTACATTAGCGCTTCTTGTGGGGAGAGGATGTATTGTCATTAAGATTCTTCATTAAATTTACGTGTTCATGCATTTGGTAAAATAGAAAAGTTTTTTTTCTAATTTCATATCTAAAACCCAATTTCTTAATTTTCGAAATTCAGTCTTTAAAGTGGTGGACAAAAGTAAAAAAATTGGAACAATGCTTGAAAATTTTCCCCATTTTCGATTATACTAAACAAGATATTCACTAGATTGTGGCTTGAAAATACTCTTCAGATAAATATCTGAAAACAATTTCCGGGTTTTTTCAATTTCGAATTTTTAAGGAATGTCACAGCATACAGCCCAGCGGCTCAATTAACAATCACTATTAATGTACGTAAAACGTAACTGGCAGAATCTGACTTAACATAAAATAAAAAAAAAAGAAATAAAGTACTCGCTCACTTCCTGGTGATGTTTGTCAGGTAACGGTAATAACCGGGAAAAACAACTTTTTTTTTTCCGACCTCCGTGGCGCCAGTGGTAGCGTCTCGGCCTTACATCCGGAGGTCCCGGGTTTGAATTCCGTCAGGCATGGCCTTCTTCATACACTCTAAAATTCATTCATATCATCCTCTGAAGATAAACCTTAACGTGGTTCCGGAAGTTAAAAAAAAAAAAAAAAAAAAAAAAAAAACATTTTTACCCGTACTTCATAGATAACTAATATTTTTAAGATGGAGGCCGACTGTTTTGAAATCCACATACTTAATTCACTCAGTGTTAAGGTCTTTATTCCTTAACTGACCAAACTGTTACTAAGAAGAGGTTACAATACACTGATAGATTTTATGAATTGAACAGGTTTAATTTTTATTTATTATTATTATAATAATTCCCATAATTTTTTTTATTTTTTTTCCATCCAGAATCACCGTTAAGTTAAGGTATGTCATCAGAGGATAAGATGAATGAATGCGTGTGTGAAAAATGCCATGCCTGGTCGAGATTCGAACCCGGGACCTCCGGGATGAAAGGCCGAGACGCTACCATTCGCGCCACGGAGGCCGGCATAATTCCCATAAGCATGAGACTAATGATCACATGAGGATCTCATTTAATAGGAAGGGTGAGTTAAGCGAGCCCTGACTGGGTATTGTTCCCTAATCGTGATGGGTAACTCAAGAAACCATTTAGCAAGGGTGAAGCATGACGGTTCTGCTGTACACAAATTAAAAGAGTAATTCATAATCAAGACTCAACAAAAACTGTAGAAGGTAAATTGATGAAAACTTGTATACCCGTTCTTCTTACGGTGATAGTTCACACTAAGAAAGGAGTTTTTTGGAATTTAAAATTTAAGGGGTAAAATGGAATAATAATAAAATCAACTGTTTTTATAATTTCTCAGTAATAAATGGATATATCAACTTGATATTTGGTGTGTGTAATCATGTGAATATATAAAAACAAATTTCTTTAAATTTTTGAGATTCCGAGTTTAAAGGAATAAAGTTGGGTAATATTGAATTTTATTTTTTTTTTTTTTAATTGTTTTACTATTTCTTTAATTTCTTGATAATAAAAGAAATAAGTTATCTGTTTGATTTTTTATGTGTTTAATCTTTATGGGAATATATAAAAAATAATTCCTAATTTTTTTTTTTTAAATTTGACATTAAAAGGGATGAAGAAAAGTAAAAAATAATTCAAACAAGGATTGTAAATTTTCCCCATTTCCGTCTATAATAAAAGGTGATATTCACTCAATTTAGGCTTGTACGTACTCTTCAAATAAATGTGTAAGACAATTTTAGGTTGTTTTGAATTTTATTATTTTAAGAGGTAAAATCATAAATTCATTTTTACATATTTTTTCCGTTTTATGCTACAGTTATTGAATCAGTCTTTATAAGATTTGATAATATTGCGACGGTAACTCATGTATATATTTCGAGTGTGAAACCGCGTCAGGAAACCTAAAAACTAATTTTTTTTTTAATCTCCGGGACTAGCTTTTGGTATTTCATCAGAGGATGGTGATGAATTATTTGTAGCGAGTGTGAAAATGCCATGCCTGACCGGGATTCGAACCTGGGACCTCCGGATGAAAGGCGGCCGGACGCTACCTATCATTCACGCTAACGGAAGCCGTCAATTTAGTAGGTCCTGTACTGACTAGTGTGTTGCTCTGAAGTAATTACGATACTCTAATAGATTTTATAATTGGCAAGTTGTTTTAATTTTTATTTATCATTATTATTCTCACAAATATGAGTTCAATGAACGCATGGGGTTCCAGGGCATAGAGTTCCTGGATAGATGGGAATGGCGTGTGAAGAAATCCCCGACCGTGAAAAGCTAGTAATCACACAGACGGGGAACACACACACACACACACACACACATGTAATTTAAAAGTAAATTAAATTAAATTTAAAGCCGGCCTCCTTGTCGCGAGAATTTAAACGAGCAAATTAAATTTTGTAACGTTAAAAATGATAAAAGGATTCTGTTAATGTTATTTGATGCTGTAAGAAATTGGTGAAATGTAATTGTATTTACTCTTTCTGTAATTATTCTTTTCCTTTTTGGTTGATCTCTGTTCATTATATAATATTTTTGTATTTGTACATTATTCCTTTTGGCAATACATATATCAATTATTAGATATATCTTTTTTATACATTTTATCTTTAGTAAAAGGCATGAAACCGTAAAACAAAAATTTTTCAATGTGACTTTGCCGGTCATTAATTTTAATTGACTTGTTATGTAAGTTTCTAATATTCATATAAGTATGAAAAAAAATAATGATAAGGTAACATGTATGATTGGTGAACGAAAATTTTGCTTTATTATTTTTATTTTTTAATTCAAAGAAAAAATGTAAGGTATCAAGTTCGTGTCAGTAAGTTCAACTTCAAGAAAAAAGGTACTGTTTTTCATGCTTCAATTACTTATGATTTTTTTTACGTTTTTTTTTTTTTAACTTTTTAATGAAATTACCAGTATATAACATTGTAGTCTTTTGTTATTTTCATTATTTTGTGAGCTCCTATACTCAAACAGAAGCCTTATAATAAAATTAACTATTAAGAAAATAATCCCTAAATGATCATAATAAATTAAAAAAAAAAAAAATTGTTTAATTATTTTAAAAATACATAGATACAGCCATAATTTTAAATAAATAAAGTTGTAAATTTCAAGAAAGGGGATGAAAAATTTTGTTCAATAAATATTAAAGATTAAGGGCTATCAAAAAGTTAAGATTTTTACATTTTGGCAAATACATTAAAATTAAAAAAAAAAAAATAATAAACAAATTTTCTATTTTTTTTTTACTAATTATTACGTTGCAACCTGTTCAAATAGTGAATAATAAACAACCTCCTCCCACGGTTCAATGAGATGAGGAGATATGTAAGACATGTAATAATGTTTACTCTTGTACATAATCAGGTTCACCATTCCTGAGATGTGTGGTTAATTCAACTCCAACCATCAAAATACCCCGTATCCACTGTCTACTGTCACCGTCTACATATAAAAACAACTAAACTAAACTAAACAACTACTAGGATTTAAACCTCAGAACCTTCAACTTCGAATATCAGATGTTAAACAACTGATTTGTGACGAAGAGTTTCCAGTAGACTAGCCCGGTTGGCTAAATATATTATGTTGCTATACCCGGTACATAATACCATTAATGGAAAAAAATAATTAATGAGAATTATCGGCTTTTTAATAATTAAAAAATTTCTTCAGAATTTTAAGTTTAAAATTATTTTAATTTTACCTATAAAACGAATAATTAGGGTTACGAAAAAGAAAAAAGAAAAAAATTAGCGGAATTAATATTTCTAAATTCATACATTAAATGTGCCTCGGTCCGAATACTGTACATACTTGGCAACTGGAGTTTTAATTCAGACCGAAGATTCTTTTAGAATGGTATTTATAATTGTTAAACATTTTAATATGTCACAAGATAAAATAAGGATTTTCCGTAATCTTTGGATTTATTTCAAATCTTATTTTTGATTAGTGAGGAAAGTACTAAATATATGACATCGCAAGTCACAGTAAAACCGTAAAGTTATTCACATAGAGGGAGTGACGTATAATATGTCAGCCAATTGGTTGCATCATGAAATAAAAGAAATCTGATGTGGACATCTCATGACTTTCTTTTACGCCTATTAAATTACATATACACATTTTTTGCTTCACTTCATTTAAATTTATTTTATTTGAAAGTAAGATACGATCTTCCAATTCTTTAATAAAGTATACAATTATACAATTTCTAAAATATTAAGCCTCGGCCACACAAGCGGCGGTCTGTCGCGGCAGGAATCGATCCAGCGGTCGTCGCGGCGATCTGCGATATGGGGGTGTCACATAGGACGCGATATTTTGTGTAAGAGGTCCATTATAGCCACGTCCTTCTAGAGAAGTAATAATAATTTTTGTCTTACATTATTATTGAGTATGAGTTCAGATGAAGAACTCCTCCTTCTATTATTAGTTTTGCAAAACAAAAAGAAAAAAAAGACAATCTTGGGTGCATGAAATCAATAAGAAAAGAAAACAATAAGGTGAATAACACCGATTATGTATGGAATTGGAATCACACGAAGACAGATTTTTCAAGTATTTTCGTATGTTGCGAGATTGTTTTGAGGAATTGCATGATTTGATAAAATTATCAATCGAAAAGTGCACAACGAACTGGAGGAAACCAACTGGAACAAGAGAAAAACTAGCTATTTGTCTAAGGTATGTAATAAATCTTTTGCCAATTAATAATATGATCGAAAAATGTTTATTATGAAAAATGAAATTGATAAACAATAAATGAATATAAAATAAACAGTTGAATAAATGAAAATAAAAAATAGATAATTAAATTGTAACCCAATAAAATCATTATTACTTATCATAAAAATTTTGGAATACATCACGCGCAGAATTAAATGCATTGTTGGTCATAGAAGGCCCGCCGCTGCTATAATCCATCCATCCATCGCTGGTATGTCAGCATAGTTGAAAGTTATCAAGCCCTGCGTCTGAAATCCACTTGAAATTTTTTTTCACTCGTTCTTCTAGCAGTAGTTGATCCATACTACAAGTTTATTGTAGTTGATATAGGAAGTTACGGACGTCACAGCGACAGCGGTATTTTTGAAAACTCAGCCTTTTTCCGAGAGTACATTAATGGGAAAACTATTCTTCCGCCGAAGCCACTGCCAGGTACAGACACCCTGGTTCCTCATGTTTTGGTTGGTGATGAAGGCTTTGCACTTCAAACCTATTTAATGAGACCATTTCCTAAACATGGAATAATCAACAACGTGCGAAAGAAATTATTCAATACGAATCTCAACCGAGCACGTCGTGTAATGGAGAATGCTTTTGTATATTGACTATGAAATGGTGAATATTTTTAAGACCTATAGCGGCAAATATCGAAACTTCGGTTCATATTGTAAAAGTCGCTTGCTGTTTGCACAGTTACGTCATAGTAAAGAAAACTGGAGAGTTGGCAGCAGCAGAAACTCAAGAAGAGTGTGGCCTATACGCGCATTTGTGCGAACTGGATGGTTAATCCAGTTCGACCTTCGATTGGTTAAACAAATCGAAGGTCCCCAAATGCTGCAATTCAAGTACGCGAACATTTTGCTGATTACTTTGAAAGAAGAAATTACGCAACATGAAATAGCATAAATCTATCTGTGAGCTATTTAAAAATGAATTAAATAGGCTGTGTATTTATAAATAATTACAAAATATGAAAATGTATATATATATATATATGAACAAAAAATGTATAGTTTTTTTAATGTGAAGTAAAATTGTACTTACTTGTCGTATTAAGTTCTTTGGCAATATGACTCCACGCTTCAGCCTTTTTTAAAACATTTTTATAATGTTGGTGAGAACTGTCATACAAATATGTAAACTTACGTATACTTTCAATAAATATTTCAGTTTGGT
>JAAAKQ030189241.1:12173-22343 GCA_010016005.3 Zanna intricata | reverse complement strand
ATATATATATATATATATAAATGAGATAATGTTTATTTACTGTTTGACTGAACAAATATTTGTTTTTATATTTTTTTTAATAAAGGTTTTGTTTTTTTGTTTTGTATTAGTAAAATAAAAAAATAAAATGCGTCACTGATGATGAAAGTGCTTTGACTTCATTAAAATAAATATAAATGAAAAAATTCTTGTGGAGTAGCTGAATATAATTTGGTTATTAAATTCTAAACTAAATTTATGTACAGAGAAAATATGGACTACATTAAATTTAATTTAAATAAATTACTACATATAGATGCGAGTGCACCCTTTTATTTATTGCAACTCATTTTATTGATTTAATATTTTAACAAACCTGCTTTACTGATATAAATATAAGAGGTCTGTTCAGAAAATAACCGAACATTTTTAATTACATGCCAACGTTGATATTTAGTTGAGGTGTGATTAGCAGCACTGTGTTTTGCATAACCTCTGTAACCACATGTTCTTGGATTGTTGATTTCTCATTTAGTTTTTGGTGTTATGGTTACTTGATTGCAATATTTAAGTGTTAGAAGTAATTTTTATATGTGATTTTTGGGGGCAATCATACAATGTAAAATTTTGGGTGAAACTGGAGAAGACTTTCACAGAAACATTTCAACTTTTGAAACAAGCTTACAGAGATGATGCTCTGGGTTATACGCAATGTTACAAAGGTTTTCACAATTTAAAACTGGTTGTCAGTCAATCGAAGATAACCCTCAACCAAGAAGGCCTTCAACTGATTACTCTCACTTTCTGAAATCAACAATCTGGTGTGTATAAATCGTTGATGGACTGTCAAATTACTTGCAGAAGAGGCCAGCATCTCGACTGCATCATGCCATGACATTTTGACTGAAAAATTGAACATGCATCAAGTTGCACCAAAATTTATTCCTCGTTTGATGACCAAACAGCAGATAGAACATCGAGTGGACGTCTGTCGGCAACTTCTTGATTTCAATTTTAATGGAATTGTGCAATCTCATTTCTTACCTCAAGGTGAAACAGTGAACCGTATGTACTATAAAAGTGTTTTACAATGATTACATAAAAAAAATCTGCAAAAAGACACCAGAGTTTTAATGAGACAACTGGTTCCTTCACCAAGACAATGCATCTGCACTCAGTTTTGTCAATTTATTAGTTTTATGACAAAAATCAGATGACCATCCTCCCTCAATCTCCTTACTCACCAGATCTGGCTCCTTTTAATTTTTTCTTATTTCTAAAATTAAAATCAGTGATGAAAGGATGATGTTTTGAGACTATTGATGACATTACTGCAAATTCATCACAGACCTTAAAGGCCATTTCAAATGAAGCTAATTAGGACTGCTTCGCGAAGTGTTAACACTGCTGGGAAAATTGTGTGAATAGGAGAAGGGAGAAATTTGAAGCGGACAAGGAACAATTATCTGTAAAATTAATAATAAAGATTAAAAAAATGAAGTTCAGTGTTATTTTCTGAACAGACTTTGTATATATAAATTTATTATCTTTGTGATTAATATGGGCTTTAACATTACTAATTTTTATTTTTTAATAATTATTTATTTCTTGATTTTTATCAAGGCTTTTTACTACAGTGTCTCTTGATTTGTCAGGCTAATGAAATGCCCAACGAAGTAATTCGTAATTTTCATTTATAAAATATAGCATGCCTATCCAATTCTGAAATTACCTATTACTTTATTATGTACAAATCAGATTGAAATATTTAAATATTTATTAATGTTTAATGTATACTAATTTATTTTTTTTTTTTGTTTGATCATTTATCTACATAAAAGAATCTCAAACTTTGTATGGTGAGATCACCTTAGAGAGAAATAATTTTTTCACGATCTGTAAATTGAAAAAGTTTGTGAATCATGGATTTTATTCACAATTTACACATCAATCTACTATAATATCCTACTACTAAACAAAATAAGAACTGAAAAATTAAAAAGAATATATTTCACTATTTAAAAACATTGATTTTTAATAATTTGAACTTTGTCAGGTTTTTTCAATGAACAAAGCTTGTCTACCAAAATGTCATGCTCTCTTAAATTATATCTAAATAAAAAATCTATCAAATGAAAAGAAAACAATTTTTTACATTGCCATTGCTATTAGTATTATTATTATTATTTTAATACATTGGTGCATACAAATGTATAATTAATAGCAAATTAAATTGAAAAGATAGTATATAAAATGGTAAAATGATCTTTTAAACAATGTATCTCTGAACATATAAGACGAACATGATTATAGTAGAAGATCTAATTTTTAACAATCAAAAAAACAGTAAATACAAGTAGAAAATAATTTGGAATACTTAAAATTATTAAGACTAGAGATAATAAAAGTATTAATAGATTATAACAAAAGTATTGTCATTTACAAAATTATATTCAAATATAAATTTATGAATAATAAAAAAATAATAGTAAACAATAATCAAATTTGTATGAAATTAAGTAAAGTGCAATTAAGAATCAATATAAAAGATGGAACAAGGTCCAACAAATGTCTCTCAATCACTGATTATAATCAGATTTTTTTTATTAGCATGTAAAATTAAGAGTAAATAAAATCAAGACTTTATACCTGAATCTCAGTAGCAAATGTGTGCGTAATGCGCCTCTAATGACATCCAGTCGTAATAATTCAGGATCTTTTAATTCATCCAGTTCATTCTGTTTCAGATCAATTACAGTATGTAATGATGGCTGATGTATACCTCCATGAACACCAAGTAAACTATCTAGACAAATCTAATTTACAATAAAAATAAAATACATCTATTTGTTTGTAGTCGACTTTCAACAATATTTTCAGGATTAAATTCTCTATAAATTTTGTTACAAAATGTTTTTTAATTATTGGGTAGTAATCAATTGTTTAGTTTGACTCAGATAAATCTAAGCCAAATCTAAAAAGTGTCTTTTTTTGGCTTCCAATTTTTTTGGGTTTTATAAATTTTTTTGGAAATTACTGTTGACACAGTTACAGGACGTATTTTTTGCTAATTTTTTCTAGTTTAAAACATACAAAACCACCAATTTTTTTATATAGTTTGTATCCCAAGAATCTGAATACAGTCTCAATTTACTATTGGGACTGAAATCACAGCAAAATTTTACTATTCATAACTGTAAAACAGGGTGTATTCTACACCTGCATTTATGTGAAAAATTTCCTTAATTTCAACAATAGTTCATATTATAAAATTATTTATATATCTTTGTAATACATCCTATACATGTAGACCATAAACATTTGGCTGATATCATGTTGAAATTTCTATGAAAAAAGTTACTGTAAGCAAACATTTCTACTAGTTTGTTATCAATGAGAGCTTACTAATGTGGAAGGGAAAATTGTCCTTTATACAATTTATCACGGTAAAGTGCGCTAGATTGGGTATAAAAACTTACATCTTGTCAGTATCAACAATTGGCTATATCTGTAAACTATTTGTTTATACTGGTAGAGAGAAAGACCTGATTAGAGACCCTTCTTATAGGCATGCAACAAATGTTGTCCTAACTCTGATGAACGATTTGCTCAACAAGAGTTACTGTGTGTATATGGACAATTTTTACTGCAGCCCAGAGTTGGCGATTGCTCTAAAGAGCAACAGATCTGGTTGGTACAGTACGCTGCAATCATAAATGAATACTGAAAGATTTCATCATGCTAAAGTTGCTTTATTGCTAGTGATTTCATCATGCTAAAGAAAGCAGAGGAGATCTCTGCTTTCAACTGCACTGCCTGAAAAATCAAGTAAACTGATTAGTTGAAGTGGCAAGATAAACATGAGGTGTTATGTCTGTCAACTTTACATGAGCTTCAATCTATTCAAATAAAAATAAAAGGCAAAGACGTGCTTATTCCAACCATAGTGAATGACTACAATATATACATGGGTGATATTGATAGTCGATCAAATGCTCAGTGCTTACCCTGTAGAAAGAAACAGGCAAAAGATTTGGTACAGAAAGGAATTTTGCCATCTAATAAATATGTGAATTTTCAACACACATGTTTTACATAAAAAATGTGGAGGCCAGTTGATATTACATCAATTTTGAGAATGGTTAGTTGAAAGTCTTGTTGAAACATTGAAAAATCATAATTACATTGAAAAATTTGGGAAAGGAAGACTATCTCTCGAATCAGATCATCTACGCCTAAAGGAGAAGTGTGTTGTATGCTAATAGAAAAATAAGAAAGGATATATGGTACCAATTTAAAGAGTGCGATATTAGATTATATGCAGCACCCTGTTTTAAAGAATTTCATATCAAAAAAACTATTAGAAAATAAAATAAATATTTCAAATTATTTATATTTTAATTTTATTGTAACTTATATAAAATATTTAAACTTATAAATATTACTTATTAATATTGTATTAATAAAAAAATTAAAAGGTGTTAAAATTAACTCTTGTTATGCAAGGTTAGATTTACATTTTTTTTTGGGACTTCAATAAATATTATTTCTATAAAGAAATAATATCTCATACATCAAATTTCATTAAAGTTCATAATAAATATATGTTCAGTTTATATATTTAAGAGTAAGATAGAACCAATTTTTGAGAAAAAACCAGGTAAGGGGTTAAAAGACAAGCATGAACTCTCTTGGGTTCGACATAATGATGCTTGAATTCTGGGACTGTTTGCTTCTTGCATATGGGCTTTTATTTTAACATGTTCACTGTTACCTAGTTATTGCAACCTGTATGCTGGAATTATTTAGTGATGGACATTCTGTAGTGGTTTCATTTTAAGTTGATTACTCTGTATAATTTATTTATACTAAAAAAAAATATTTTCCCCTTGATTTTTAGTTCACTTTTTAAACAGAAGAAAATTGGCGTAACTAAAATTGTACCTACTAAAGATCGTAATGTAACTGCTTATATTACAGGATTAAAATTCTTTATCTGCCATGCAGAAGTAAGTATCAAAGTTAGAGTTTTTAACTGATATAGAAACATGGTCAAAAGAAACCAAACTCAAAAAAAAGTAAACCAGAAACAGTTGATAAGTAAACCACCTTGGACAAATATTCAAGCATACAAAACATGTCACAAAAAGTTTGTTGCATTCAACTATTAACTACTTCTTAATCAAGTATGTTTTATTACATGATAATAAAATATTTTTCCTTATAGAATGATTTATTAATATTAAACTAATTTTTGTAAAATAAATTTCTTATCAACTTTACAAAACCTTTTAAAAAATAAAATATAAAATTTTATAACAAGAGCATGCACTAATCAATCTTAGCACAATACTTTCTGTTTCATAGTGAAGAAATGAAAGTGATTCAAAATTAAATCAGACTTATTCCTTGTGTTAAGATGAGCACTGACATGCTACATATGATTTCTAACATAGTTTTGTAGTTTCAAACTATATTAGAATAGCAGAAGTCATTTTGAAATTCATGTTCAAGATCAAAATGAAGTCAATTTGAAGATCAAAATTAAAGTTCTTCAAATTTACCTAATAAAATTAATTGACTGAAATAATAAAATATTAATATTCAAAAATTGATATGACCTTATTCTTGAAATAAGTACAATATTAATACTAACTTATCTAAAAAAAAATTCTTCATGAGTATACAATATAACCAATATTATTTCTTACTTCATCAATATGATTTACTAGTAGATTGCATAATGCAGCAAGGGAAGCTGTGATGACTGGTCGGGATGCATCATCTAAAGAGAATCTCAACATTAAAAATAATTCGGCATCAAGCAACATTGGAAGAAGAGGTTTATCAAAACATTCCACATATAAATTTGCCTATAAAAAATTTAAATAATTAATAATTAGCTGAATAATTATAATTATTTGTATTTAATATAAATAAATGAAAAATACATACTAAGTATCTAAAATAAAGAACTTGTTGTAATCAACATTTTAGAAATTACAAAAAAAAAAAAATCAAGTAATTAACATTTTAATAGGATATTCAAGATATTTGAAAATCTAGAACTGATAAAACTGAATTTGTTTGGAGCAGCAGAAATTCAATTAGCACAAATTCCAATTTTTATTTATAGTATTACTTATAATTCAAAGTATCACCCTCATTACTTTCTTATTAGACAATTTAAGAAAAACTAGTAATTATAATCTTTTTATTTCCATTCTATATTAATTTGCTTGCAAACGTTTTTAAAGAAGTAAATAAACTTTTATAAAATAAATTTGGGGTTATTTTCTTGAGGTTAGATTCAAAAAATATCTTCGATACAAACACAATTTTGATGTGAATAACAGTGTTGTGTGCTGGGAAACTGGAAAGCAAGAATGTATATTTTTACTGCTAAAAAGGTTATACATTACTTATGTCAGCTGAGTTTTGTCAGCATAATGTTAATCATGGCCACTCGACTCTCTATTTGACAGAAATACTACAGAATTTAGTGATGCCCCTTTTTTGCTCAGAAGGAATGTAAGGTGTTGAATTACACTGAAAACAGCACAATTTGCTGCAATAGATTTACGACTGGATTAAACAATTGAAAAATGTCTACATAGCATTATAAATGAAGAAGGAACTGCTGCAATGTGAACAGAAATAACAGTTCATTTGAAAGGGGAGCCATTACCAAAATATTGGAAATGACAGAAACTTGATAAGGGACATGGTAGGGTATGTATTTTAACATATGTAATACGCACATTCAACAAACATTTTCTGTAAAAGTTCTAGAGGTCAGAAATAGCATATCCAAAAAGAAGACACAAAGATTGTGTTTTCATGCTTTCTTTGAGAATGTAATGTTTACATTCTTAAAGTTTCTTAATGTTTACATTGTTTTTAAATAATATATTTATACATTAATGTAGAAAGGAACAAGATCTGGTTTTTTATACTTAGAAGTTTTTTAAAAACAGTTCATTGTAAAGTTATTGCACTCTAAGTTTAGCTGTATTCTTTCATTTGCCAAACTATAGTATATTTTTATTCAACCTTTAATTTTCAAATTGATTTTGATATTCTGGTTGTTGATCTGAATGTCCAGATAAATAAATTTGTATTTTAATATTTGCTATAATAAAAATAAAACAAGCTTCAAGCTTATGATAAGAATTGGTCATCTAAAAATTAATTTGTTTAAAGTTATGCTATTTAAAAGTTAAATTAAACTTAAGTATTTTTTGGGTAAACAGTAGTATTGGATTACCTTTTTTCCTCTATTCCCCTGGACTGGACCAGCAATTAAATAATTAACCAGCTAATTAAGTAGCTCCGGGGATGTCTTTTGCTTCTAATAAGCCTCCCCCACCTAGATGGCTGTATGTTCGGCATGGGAGATCGTCCCATTGGATTTAGATTTTTTTTCATGCCTTGCCTCTAACTTTAGAAGCAGGGTGACCGGATTCACAGCTATTCTGTTTCCGGGCCTCTCGCCCTCCAGTCACGGTTTTGGTCTTTCTTAATTGTTGCCCACTCCAATGGGAAGTGCCCATACAGATATGAGCACCCCCAGCGGTCTAAGTCTTTTCTCTTTTTTGGTCCCCTTTTTTTATGTATGTAATTTTTTTTTGACCCACGGGATCAGGAGTCCCCATACTTGTTCACCATGTCCATCCGCGTGAACATATTGAGTTATCTACAGCAAGGCAATGATATTAATTTTCAATATAGAGAATAATATATTAGATAAACATTAACTAAAAAAAAAAGACTAATAAAATAACAAGTAAGTACTCAACTTATCAAAAATATACTCTTAGATATATTAGATATAACAATATAAAAAGCTATTCTTTTTGATCATAGTTTTCTGAAATACTATTTGGCAAATTCTGCAGACAAAATTCTACCTTCTACATGGTCAGAAAATACAGATCTTCCCTGCTAATTTACTTTTGCTATAGAAACAATTTAAAACCATTAAATAATATCACTCTAAATTTTTTTTTATATGAAGCCTTACTTTAATTACTTTCAAAATATTACTATAATAAAAGTAGTAAAACAAAGTGTTTCAAAACATTTTATAATAAACAGGAAATATGATATTATTAATTCATACTTGAGATGTTACTTTTTAATTTACTCTATAATATTATATACCAATAACATATGGTACTTGGTAAATATCCATATGATAATATCATATGTCTAAGTGTACATTTTTGATAAGTTGATTATTTATTGATAATTTTATTAAATTTATTCTTTAGTTATATTTTATGAAATATTATTCTGTACACTGAAAATTAAGAAGCATTATCTGGCAAAGGAGATGCTTATGAAGTCTACTACTTTTTTGAAGGATATAACAATCATGAAGAATACAAAGCTGAGACTGCTTCAGGTATATTAATTAGGTTATCCTAGTAATCATGAACAACGGTACTGAAGCCTGGACCATCAAGGTGGAAGACTGAAAAAGAATTGATGTATTCAAAATGTGGGCCTACAGAAGAATGCTCTACATCGCAGAAAAAAGGACAAACAACTTGATTATAATCAAGCTAAGTATACAGTTGTCTTCAATATGCTTCCACTGCATACTCTGCTTTTTCAGCCATTTAATCTGTAGGCCCAGCCAAAATCTTGAAAATTTAGTCATACAGGGAAAAATCAAGGGCAGCAGATCACATGGAAGATCACTGAAAAGATGGTTGGATCAAACTGAAGAGGCAACAGGAGAAATGTTAGATACATTAATATGAATGGCAGAGGACTGTGAGCTATGGCAGGAAATTATCACTAGGATATGAATTGGGTCACCAGCTATCAGACATGAAGGAACGGATCACTGATAACTATGATTGTTATATGGAAGAACAGAAGAAAGGAGAAATTCCTAAATTATTTGTATTAAATAGTATATAAAAAAACGTGTGTGAACAAATCTAAAACGAATATAACTAACAGAATGTAGGGAGCAATACACTATTATTTTTATATGACCTGCAGATTTGACTCTGTAAATATTGTTTTTAAAAACAAAAATTTTAAATATTTTAATTATTCCACTAATTTATAATTTTAATTACGGCCACTTTCTTTGTTTGTATAATCAAACTCTTTACTAATTGCTGGGTTTTGTTTAAAAAAAATGAGTTTTCTACATCAAATTGATATCACCTATCCCCTAAAATAATTTCATTTTTTTCTTACAAATAGAAAAACTCTTGATACTCAATGCACCTTAATGAACATTTCAATTGACTATGTCTATAAAGTCACAATGTGAAACTCGGATGGATTTTATTCAAGTCAATAGTTTCAATCAAGCAAAGGCTTCTCTGGTTCCAATGGCACAGTAATTATATAAATAAGAGAACAGAATTTTAAATCCAACTCAAGACTGACATTTTTGATCTAGGCTTTAACTTATACTATGAAACTTAAATTTGGGTGCCTTAATTGTCATGATAAGTATTCAGTAGCAATTGCTAACAGTCGAAGATGCTTAAATGTATGAGGAAATTAATGATGGTGATAAACTTACAGTACAAAAAGTAATATTACCTTTTCTAATATATTGGCCAATGTATTAAGTGCTACAATCCTCTGCTGTAAAACAGATGAACGGCTAAGTTGTATCAGTTCCTGCAATGTATAACCTGGTCTTTCTGGCTCCTCACCATGATGGTGTAATCCTTGTCTAACATCCAATTTGTCATCCACATACGGTAAAAGTGTACCTTAACATAAGAATGCTAGCATAGAATTTTAACACAATCTGAATAAATGAAACAATTTCCCAATATATAAACCTTAACATTTTAGAATAATACTTTCTGGATGGGAATCTAGCTCATTGATGTTTTTTGCCTGATGTGTTATGCGTACCTTAAATATCAATAAGAATTAATGAGAAGATAAGATTATAAATGTAGATACAATTAATATTTAGATGTTACCTTTTAATATATCGTCTGGTGATATATGTTACTCAAAGGGAAATTGGCCATTCAATAATTCTTGATCCACTGTATATTTCACTGCTGCCTAGGCTTTATGAATAATAATACCAATAATTTAATAATCTTGAAATCATAACTTTTTGTTGTCTCATAATAAAAATAAGATCATACAACTCAATAATTATCATGCACAGTACATAACAATATATTCATTATTATT
>JAAAKQ030189241.1:0-12073 GCA_010016005.3 Zanna intricata | reverse complement strand
TTGTCTCATAATAAAAATAAGATCATACAACTCAATAATTATCATGCACAGTACATAACAATATATTCATTATTATTTATGATCAATTCAATAGTTATACAAAATATAAATAATAATCAGTCAAAATAATTTAACTGTTAATTTCATTATAAATAAATGTAAAAAAAGAAAAACTTAAAAAAAGGGTTCTAAAAAGGAAACAAAAATAAATTAATAAATTTTGATTTTTAGAAGCCAAGGACTATATTGAAAACATACAACAATAATTTACACATTTAATTTTGCATAAACTTTAAAAAGTAGAAATCTAAAAAATGTTTGAGACAGTAATATGATGTATTGAACTAAACTGAGATCATTACATTTAGAACTTGTTAAAAGATAGTACAACGATAGTAAAAATATTTAAAACTGGTTATAAGACAGTAAAATAAATAAAAGAATAAGAAAAAGTTTCTTTCTTAGATATGAAATTAAATATAACAAAGAAAAGAAATAGTTCAGAAACAAAGGAATTTCCAGAAACATGCAAACATTCAATATTTCCTAATTAAAAACATAACAAATATGGTATGTTTTTAAGTTGACAAAAATCAATAAAATAGTATTGATGACTAATATAGTATAATTCATTATTTTTATATTTTGGGCTTTTTTGAGTTTGTCAATAGAAATACACAATATCTTTTAAACAGTGATAAAAACCACTGATCCTACTGCAGAATAACATTAAAATTTTTAACAAAGACTCATAAAAAAATTCTTTCAATTGTTTTTTTAATAAATGCTTATGAGAACCTTCATAGAAATCATTACTAATCAGATGAACATGTTAAAGAAAAAAGAAACTAAAAATTATTAATCAATATTAATAAATATTAAATTGTCCCCTTAAGACAAAACAAAGTAAGAAACAGATGTTTCTTTCAAGTAAGAGTTTCTATACTTTCAGGACTTTTTAACTATAGTTTATACAAAAACATTAATTTTGAAGATGTAGGTATAGTAGTGAAGTAACTAAAGAAATCAATGGAAGAAAGCAATAAGTACTAATAATTAATTTAAATAAACAGTAATTAATTATTATTCAATAATGACTATAACAATAATAAATATATATTATATTCCTTAAAAAAAAATATGATAAAATTACAATATTTCCTGATTATTGCAAATAAAACTAAAAAGGAGCTATAAAAAAAAACCACTGAATAAACTTTGTACCGATATAATTTTGAGTTAAATTAATGCTTATTAATTTGCATTTTACATGCTAAATTCTTATATATTCTTACCATCAAAACTGAAACGAGCATTATACGGTACATCAGGTGGAGGAGGTGCAGGTTTTGGTAGTTCTTCCATCCATTTTATTTTATCTTCTTCTACATCACCCATGCCTGGATAATGTTTTGATAATTCATGCGCAATAGTATCTGAAACCCTATTGTAAAATGAAAAATATTTCAACAATATAACCTGAAACATCTTAATCCAAATATCACAATGAAGAAAAAATGAACTAGAAAAAATCAAACCTCTAACAACAATTATTATAGTACATTAAATGATTCAGTAAGACTGTACAAGAACCTTTGTGACTTAACAACACAGAAAATATTACTCTATGAAACTTATTCATTTTTTTTTTTTTTTTGTGTTCTTTACCAGTCAGGACAGATCTATACTCACAAGCACTAACCAAAGAAAGATTTGAATTCTCAATGGTGGCATTAATTTCAAGTTTTGATTCACCTAATTAAATCATTGCTTAGGAGTCAGTGATCCTAATGATCTGAACTAGGTAACCAGAAAATTAACAATGAGATTATAACCTTAAAACAACTGCAATATGAATGAAATTCATTTAAATAGTAAAAACTATCAACTTTGGTTTTATTAAAATTTGTTTAATTCAGTTTGAAATCCCCCCCCCAAAAAAAATCAGAAGAAAATTCTCTAAAAAAGAGAAATGTTTATATGAGAAATTTGATAAAAAAAATTTGTAACTCATAAATATTAATGTACTAACTACAAAAATTCTGTATTTTTAGCAGGTCAGTTTAAATTCTTTGATAATTCTCTGTAAAAAGAATATAAATTCAATGGTAGGAAAGTGAATTTTTTTAAACATTTAAAAAATACAAGTAAATTAAAATTGAGGAAATGTCCAAATGATACATTTCTGAAAATCACAAAAAAAATATAAAAAAAGAAGCTTTATTAAATAAAACACATTTTACTTGGATTATGATGCAACAGTTGAAATGAAATTTATTTCTTTTATTCATACAATTTATTATTTTATTTTTAAAAACAGTGATTTCTACAATTAGATAAGATTTTTGAAAAATAGACTTTCATAACATAAATATAACTTTAAATATTGATTGTACTAATCAATAAATAAAGTTTTTATAACAAATAATTTATAATCCTTAATAATTTAAGCGATCTCAATATGCCCTGTATAATGAAGAACAATTATTTTTTAATATAACTTTAAACATGGCTAAGGTATTTTACCAAAACTTGGGTATACCAATCACACTCCTTTTCACTGTGTCTTTATTTGTCCTCAGGAACATTATTTTCAAAAGTCTCTGAATGAAATTAGTTTCAATTATAAAATTAGGTTTAAGTAAATATACAGATGTGACTGTAATACATCTCAAGGTTGTATAAATAAAGAGTTAGTGTGAAAAAGATATCAGAATTTACCTCTCCATAATAAGAAAAATTCAGGAATCTCTACAGTTGAATATTTTTTTGGCTTGCACTGGTCACAATAGTTACATTTACATAGTTAAATAAAAAAATCTGCAATCTTTTACTTATAAATTATAAATAATTCTGAATATGGATTGAACATTTTGAAATTATTAACAAGATATGTTACAAAGAAAATCGTTAAAACAAGATCTGATTAGAACTTTAAATATACTTCTAAACAATGCTGATGAAATAAAAAGAGTACTATTTTTAAGTTATTTAGACAATTCTGAGCCATTATCTGAACAAATTAATTAAAATTAACATTTGGTGGGTCAGAATCAGATAATAACACATGAAACTGAAATGCATGAACACACGTCTTGAAGATATAACATTTCTACTACTGTTTTTGGACAGAATAAATTTAATATAAAATCACTGATAAAATTGTTTTTATGCACGAGTGTTACTAATACTACACAGGTTTCTTTGATTAAAAATTTCAGGCAATTGGAATAGTCTTCCTCTAGTTAGTCCAAGAAACAGAGAATTAACTGTATACTGATAACTGTATTTAAGGCATGATAAACACAGTGCCAGTGCACTGGGATAACTGGTGTTATCCCTTGTGTTACTGGAAGCCAAATTTATTAAACATAGACATTAATAATTCCCACTCTATCCACATTTACTTACAATTGAGAATGAGAAGTACATTTGAATTGCTAAGACAGTAATTTTATGGTATATCACAGAAACTGAATAATGTATATTCCCTTCAACTAGCTCTACTTCTAGGTACAGAAAATGTCGGGAGTTATCAGAAAATAAATAAATATAATAGGTTTTCCAATAAGAGCTGTAGGGTATTTTTTAAAAATAAAGTACTTAAGTTTAGAAACTTTAAACATTCTTATATTAACTTACAGTGTGACTGATTATAATTAAACATGGAAAATAATATCAGAAAAGTTGACAAGAGCTATTTTTAGATGAAACTAATTTTTTATTGAAAAATTTTCTATGCAAATTAATATGATTGAACAGTTCAATTTCATATAAAAAATATTTTCTTTGAGCTGAAGAATAGTTAGTGGATTATTGATGCATATTTTACTTTTTATTTAATCTTAACAAAAATAAACCAGCAGATATTCACCATTTTGTGAATTTTTTGACATCTGTATTTGAACTTTGCTTGAAATAACGTCATTTTGTTAGTTATATGACATGTCAAATCAACTTTATTCATATTTTGTCCAAATATATATCAATCAACTGTGGCCATAAAAACTACTTCAATATTGAATACTTTCTTTCCTTGAAGGGTAAATTCTATCCAACATAAAGATTAACCCAATAATAAACGACACTAAATATGTTGCTTGTTCATCTATTTTTCTAGCATGTTCATTTTGCTAGATGCAATAATTTCGCTCGTTAACATATCTATTAAGATGAAACTAAGCTTTATCATTGAAAATTATGTTTTTTCTAAAATTATTACATTATTGAACATCCAATCAAAACAAAAATGATGCTGCCAATAGTCTACTGGCTTCAATATCTGTCAACTCAATCTTACAGGCGTATAACACAACATCTTTTCTTAAAATTCACCATTTGGTCTAACTATATCTAACTTCTTTAAATGGCATGAGATTGACATTATTGATTCTTAAAAATATTTTAAACATAGTAATACTTTCAGTTAAATGAGCATATTCAGGTGTATGTACATCTTTTACAGACCCAATTTTCTCCAAATCATTCTGCAGATTAAAAAAAATATTTTTTTCACATACCGTTTTCTCTTTTGGACAATTAAGTAGACTGAAAAAAATAATTTAGTATATGAAATGTGTTTTTTACGTACACACATATGTCCATGATATGGACAAATTGTACTACTACTATACTTTTTCATGAATAAAATTGTAATAGCTACTGTTAACAGATGATGATATAAAATATAACTGAACAGTGCTGTCACTGACATCCAGTAGCACTTATTGGAAAACTTTCAAAATATACATGTATCATTTTATACATTCTATATCATTTTAATACAAGCTGTTGTTTCATTAAAATCAACACATGTACTGTCAATAATATAATAATAGGCACCTCTAGTAGAAATGTTAATTTCTTTATTCAGTTTGGGAATAAGTTCAGATCTGATCAAATTTTTTATTATCAAAGAAAAAATTAATGTCAGAAATAACATTATGGATTTTTACAGATATATAAAGTGTACAGAAAAATGATATTGGGGTCTTAAAGCTATTTAACATTTCTTAACTTTGACTTACAGTAATGAATGAAAAATAAATTGAATGAGTAACTTCTTATAGCTTTTCTCTACAAGTGTTCAATATGAGATTTTTAGTCATGTGGAACACATCCAACAGATAGGTTAGTTTGTCCCATACTTTAACCAGGATGTCTGGAGTAATGGAAGCAACAGCTGCTTCAATCATGTGCCTCAAATTGGATAAATCAGTAGGTAGGTAACAGAGGCATACACAAGATCTTTAAACCCCCCCCAAAAAAAAAATTAAAAAGTGAAAACTTAAAACAATGAGTACTGATCATTGGTTAACAATTATATTTTATTCTATTGCTGATTCTAATGTATGTGATTATTCATTTAAAAGGACTTAATAGACTGCTTAAGAAATATATTTATAATATAGTGCAATAGTTAAATAAATAATTTGATAAATATTAAATTTGTTTTCTTTATTAAATAAATGTTAGAAAACATTTACAATTTAATAATGAATTATAATATTTTTATAATAATATATTATTACATTATATTATTATTCTATTTCTGTAATGTTTATATTATTTGTATTATCATTATCTTCTAAAATTTCTGTAATATTTACATGATTTGTATTATCAGATTCTTCTAAAAATGAAAAAATTAGTTTGTGGTAATTAAAATACAAAATAAACACTCTAGAATGAAATCTATCCAAATATCTTGTAAATTTGCTATTATTTTTACAATGAATTTAAAGAATTATTTTAAAATTAAGTTTATATAAACAACTTCTCAAACACTTCAATACGTAAGATATACACAACCATAGCTATAAAGCATAAAGCAATGTTCTTCGGATAACAACAGTCTTTCTGCACTGTATTAATGTATAAATATATACGTTTTGGTGTACAGAAAGAGAGAAAAAGAATGGGAGAAAGAAAGAGAAGTGGAATGTCTTTCTTTACTGTATATTGATGTAAACATATATTGTACATATGCGTAAGTATACAGAAAGAGTGAGAAAAAAAGAAAAGTGTATTGGGAATTACTGATGGACCTTCAATGTTTTTTCTCCCATCTCTATATATTATATATATTTTTCTATTTCTCTATATATTATATGCATATATGTATAAATTCTTGCTCCATGTCTTTTACAATTACAAGGGATTAAAAATCATTTCATAACAACTGTGTGAATGATTGTATGTGTGTGTGTATACGCGTGCGCGTGTAGCAAGAGAGAAACAGGGTGATAAAAATAACCAGCACATACAATACAGTAAAAGAAGATGATGGTGCTCTTGTGTTAGTGGTAATGTAGATTGGAGGGGGTATGAGGTGACAGCAGTGAATCGAGTAGATCACACAGTACAGGACGTGCCGTAATGTAGATGAGAAACAGAGCATCTGACCGTTGATAATTAAATGGTACCACAACTATAAGAGATATAAGCAACAGCTGATTCGGCGACTGGTGGTATTGATCACTAGCACATGTAGTCACGGTCTCTGACAAACCATTCAATATATATGCTTAGCGTCTTGTGATGATTTTTGATTATGAGTCAGCTATTTTTTCTCCATGCAAAAGTCTATTACAAAAGTGTCCGGCACAAGCCAAAAAAAGTTTTCACTTCAAAAATCACTGGGGTCAGATAGTCTAACCTAAGGTGCCATAGAAAGCAAGCTTTGTCATTGGGTCCATGCTGATCAATCCAGCCTGGAAAAATCATCATTCAACCAATCCCATATAGAGTTATGCCAGTGAGGACACATATCATATTGGTTGCCAAATAAAATTTCCTATTCAATCTTGCAGTTAAAGAAATAGAAAAGTACCCAGGTTGTCCAAATAAGCAACACCTATTAAGCTTGTTTCAATGAAAAAGAAAGGGTTGCAAATCTGCTGTCAGGATATTATACAGTAAACATTTGATTTTGGGGAGTTTCTTTGCATTGTAAGAATTCTTGGGGATTTTTTGATCCCCCCCCAGATATGGACATTATACATGTTAACTTTTCTACTAAGATGAAATGATAACTCATTACTAAACACAGTGTGAGAAAAAGTGGGTTCATGCTGTAACATTTTGATAGCAAAGTCGATGCACGTACAGTCATTAGGCTTCAAAAACTAACAGCCATAGACATTTTAGACACATATGTAAGTGTTCTTTAAAACATTCAACAATGGCATTGATAGTTTGTGGCTGGCCTTCCTAACAGATAGTTTGGGACTACGCAGGAAATTCTTCCTGAACTGTTCAACATTTCTTTAGATACCCTTGTTCGTCCTGTACTCTTCCTTTTACGAAGACATTTGGTCATTTAAACTTTCTCTGAAACTCACATTGAACTGTTACTAGAGATCTACATTTAACAAACTGAAAAACATAGAAGGCTTACTGTTCAGTTGTTGCCATCTTTGCTAATGGCACTGTCAGGCAAAAAGATAGGGAATCTGTCTATGGCTGTGCGCACAACTAAAACTATTCTTTTTGCTCTTTGATTCCTAGCCTTAAACCTAACCAAAGATATATTATAACAAATTAAAACTTCTATATTCTTTTTTGTCTACCCTGTATATTCAGTTACAAGTATTGCAATGATTATGAAGGAAATATTTATTGAATATTAGCTACTGGTTTTAATTTAATATAATTATCACAAGGCTCATTATATTCCTAAAAAAGTACTACTTTTATAATAAAAATACTTCTTAATAAAGTTCTACTTTTATTAAATCTGAAAAATTAAAAAAAAAAAAATTTACGAAAAAACCTATAAGATTTCATTTTAGATAAAATTATTCAAATCGAGGGTGGTTACAAAAGTTCCCACCATACATCCAGCCTAACAAAGGTTAAAAAACAAAGACTAGGTGCAATAATTTTGTGACTAAAAAATCTTATAGATCTATCACACATTAATTAAAGAAATAATTATAAAACTTTTAATAAGCATTTAGAGCATAAATAATGTGATATTCTTTGAACAAATGAAAAAAATATGAAAACTATGTTATTTGTAAGTTAATGTAAGATTTTATGGTGACAGATAAATTTTCTGCATACAGAAGTTAGTAATACTAATAAGAATACAATGAAAACATTACCCATACTCAATTTTTCTATTTAAATTTAGTGTAATATTTTAAGGAAAATCAGTTATTTTCTCTGAATTCCTGCTCTGAAAATGTGATCTTAATAAGAATTTTAAGTTCAGTGCTTTCTCTACAAGCTTACTACTTATTACCAGCTTTTTTTTAATAGCATTTATTAAGAGCACTAAAATGCAATAATTTTGTACTAATGAAATGAAAGAATTCAATTCCAGGGGAGATTAAAATAATTTTTTCTCTTAAATGCTTGAAGTGTAAACTTTTAATGAACTGACAGATTTTATTCATAAACTGGGATGATTAAAAAAATTAATTATTATTTTTATTCAATAAAGGCTTTAAAAACTATATTGATCCACATCTGCAGATTCCTTTCCTTTGATAGGGCAAAGCTTTGTAAAGTCAATATTTAGGTTGGCGTACAGAATGACTTTCTGACTTCCATTGACAAGTACTCCTAAAAGATTACAGGTTAATTTTTGTTTAAGAGATACCTGATGTGAGGAATAGACAGATAAATAGAATGGCAAGAACATAATTGTAGATTTTACCTACATTTCAATTTCCATTTTCTCTTCAGTTTTAATTTTAGATAAATCATCTTCAGTAGTTTTTAAATCATGATTACTTTCATGTTTATTAGTAGTAGATCTGAATTTCCTCGCCTTTAAAAATTCTATTAATTTTGGATCCATTTCAGTGAGTAACTTATTTCTTTCAGCTTCTATTTCTTCTTCTGTCATTGCAGCTAATGTCTCTGCATTTTCTCTATGAATTGCATCTGCATCAGGGCCTGTTACTACATAGCTTCTTTCTTCTGAAAAAAAAAAAAAAAAAAAAACAATTTAAGCTTTTTGATAAATCACTACTATAATATAAATCATATTTATATTATACTATAATATTAAGTAATAACTCTATATTAACACTATTTATATTAAATATAATATTAACACAATAACATTACATCATAAATGAAAAATATTAAATCAAAACCACCAAATAAAATTAAAAAAATAATTTTTAGAGATTCCGAAGTACTCATCCACTGTCATGTAATTATTAAATTAATATAAAGTTAAAATAAATCTTCTATCTACCAATGTTTTATACTAAATTAATTATACAGACTGGTAAAAATTCAAACCACTTCTGAAATCCTTAAAGATATATTGTTCTTAAATTATATTTCTTTTAATGAAGATAGGTGAAAAATTATTTTTTTAGTTGAAAATATATAAGTACATTTTTCAAACTTACTATTTCGATATAACTATTATTTATCCCCAAAAAATTGCTTGCTTTATCTTACCATGTTAATGATCACAAAATTCAATGTCATTTAGAAAAAGTAGGCTAAAATTGCTATCTACATAGAGTTTAGAATAAAAACTCTTATTGTGGGTATTTCTATTTCTTATTTTAAGAATTAAATTTTCTGGGTCAGCAAGTGTAAAAGAAACATTAATAAAGGACTTCATTTAATTTATTACTTATTTTTTCCAATTCTTTTTTTCTTCTATTAACTGTTCTTAGAGTAGTTTCATAAATATTTCTCTTTTTTTTGTTGTATTCACGAGGCCTGTTTTTTAAGTAAGGGCTATTTTTATTCTGCTACCATTAGATGTGGTGGAAATTAATGGTGCTAGTGTAGCATGTTTATTTATATCAAAGATCAAGTGTTTGCAAAAATAGGTTAATGTTATTTATGTTAGTTGCTGTGAATAAATCTTTTTTTTTTTTTTCTTTTTTTTTTTAATCCCTTCCTCCCTGGGTCAGACCTACAATTAAGTATTGCTCAACCCAGGGGAGTGTCGGCCTCTGTGGCGTGAGTGGTAGCGTCTTGACCTTTTATCCGGAGGTCCCGGGTTTGAATCTTGGTCAGGCATGGCATTTTTCACACACGTTACAATTCATTCATCTCATCCTCTGAAGATATACCTTAATGGTGGTTCCGGAGGTTAAAAAAAAAAAAAAACCCAGGTAAGTGCCTTTCCCTCAAATGGGGTCTCCCCAACCACCGGCTGTATGTCCGGCACGGTAGCTTGGCCCACTGGGACTGGATCTTCTGTTGCCATGCCTCTAACCTTTGGAGGCGGAGAGGTTGGATCCACCTATGCCATCCTCAACATCCGCCCCCAGCAGCCGGGATTCAGTCTTTTCTGGCCCTATGCCCACCTAAGTATGGTGCTCCTGTGGGGAGTGCCCATACGAGTATGAATGCCCCCCACTGGTTCAGGTCCATTAACCCCCTTTTTTCCCCCCTGCGCCAAACGCTCACAGTCTGGGGCGAGGAATTGCGGAGTGCCTGGATGATCATTCAACTGACAAATCAGACCACACCGACCCTCCAGACAGGGGCTGTCCACCCTGACTCAGAAGCGCTAAAACAGGAAGAAACGCATCCTGGCAAATAGAAATGAGTCAATCCTTGATTGTTAATAGCTGAGGTGTCTGTCATAATCCTTTTTATGCAAAATTATTTTCCTCACTGTGGACTCAACTTTGTTCCAGTTCTCAAGTGACTGAAGCATGTAAGGCACCAAGTTATCAGGACTAAGATGTTCTATCCCATTCATTTGTCCTACTCAGGACACTAAAAAAAAAAGATACTCGACAGTGTCAATATTATTACAATATATGCATTCGGGGGTGAGATGTCGACCAAAACACCCACTTAAAATAATTCACCCCAATTAAAACACCCATGTCCTGTCATCAATTGTGTTAGATAATAGTCCATTTCACCATGTGCTCTGCTGAGCCAACTATCAAGACGTACAATTAATCATTTGTCCACCTACCTGTTGGTCCCACACTCCACCCTGCGTCCCATTTCATGCATATTTGTTGTTTGGCCTTATTCGCTGTCTAGATAATGAACAGATAGTCCGCTCCTTGATAAGCAAATCTATCAGTGCAACCCCAGCCAGAATGCACAAAGCCTCATAACTTGTGGTGTGGTATGCGGAAACCACACGTAATAGGATTCTACGATGCATACTAATTAGTCTGCTAAGATGGCATTTGATGGTCACAGTTCTACCCCAAACAGGGGATGCATATAGCATAAGAGAGAACACAGTCATCATAATGTCCTGTGCTTCGATGACTTAGGAGCATGCTTTGACAGCATCAGTCAGGTCAGTATCTTGTATAAGTATCTTCATCATGTCTGCTTTCGTGCATACGTGTATTAACGTGGTGCTAAATCTAAGATGTTTAGATTTAGTGTATAAACCTAGCTGAAATGAGTGTAACAATAAATAATCCAGTGAGTTGTGAAGTGCGATCAGTGATTCGTTATCTGTTGGTGAAAAACAAATCTCCTGTTGATTGATATTCATAGAGAAATTGTTGATGTTTACCCAGTGTTATGTGTGAAGGTAAAGTTCATCATTGGTGTTGTTTGTTTTGTGGAGGAAGAATGAATGTCCATGATGAAGAACATAGTGCTCGCCTGACTAATCACAGATGAATCAACTGAAAATGTGAATGTAAAAATCCATGAAAACAGAAAGCTCACTATTTCTCAGATATTGCTAAAAATAAGAAAAAGTTCATATAAACATAGTTCCGAAAACACTTCGTTAACAAGTTATACAGAGTGAAAGATTTCGCCCGAGTTTCAGTTCCTCCGGGTAAATTAAGGATTTCTGAAATTCTGGAAAGGTCAATTAAGGGGCAAATTCAATTGTTTCTTATGGTTTTTGAGTTGGGAAATCAAAAAAAAATAGGTCCAAGAACTGTATCTTTCTTAGTTTCTAAGATATCCCATGTAAAACGCCAAAAATAGGGTCAAAAAACACATTTTTTTTTACGTTTGACGTACAATAACGTTGTTAAATTGGCAATAAATCATACATTTTTTAAACATAAATTGTAGAGAATTTAATTAAAAGAAGATTGATGTAAATAATGTCAACAGAAAACAAATAAAATTTTAAACATGTCGACTC
>JAAAKQ030189219.1:0-12096 GCA_010016005.3 Zanna intricata | reverse complement strand
TTTGAAATCAGCATTACAAATACTATTAAAAACACCTCATTTTATAAAAACATCATTTGAAAAAAATAATAAATGCAAGGTCGTGTTATAACAATACTGCTTAAATATCATAAAAATTATTTGAAGTTGTAAAAAAAAAAAAATCATTTTAAAATTATTTGTATTCATTGTTAAAATTTACAAAGCTCATTTAATACACAGAGTGGGAGTAGATTGCTAGACTATCTTCTATTTCTATTTAAAACTTCATGTCGTGGTATGTTATCATTTTTAAGTTGAATTTACAACATTTAGTACTGTGCGCATACTGCACTGCCAACGTATCGTGATTATCTTCGACCGTCTCAATTTATAAATGTGGTAGTGTGTTCGTACCGAACTCCGATTACCGTTGTGAAACACTGTGCCCATATTCTTTCCATCTTAATTTTCTATTAGCTCTTTAGTACTCCCTCCTTTGTAAATGGAAATGTAGGTCGAGACGAAAAGAACGTAATTATTGCCTGTTGCTTATATGAGTTCGTACAAGAACAACAGAAGAAAACGAAAAAAAGAAAAACCTATTTAGTTCATAATCTAAGCAGAAAATTACAGTAGAATTTAGCTATTATTGCCTGTTCCTAGATTGCATTGGTGCGATTGACGGGCACATAGTGAGTGATATAAGCACCTCCAAATAGCAGTTAACTGCATCTTAATTAATAAGGTTCATTTTCAGTAGTGTTGTTGGCTATTGGCGATACATATTACAAGTTTGTAGTCGCAGATGTAGGAGGGTACGGGAAATATCTAGTGATAGCGCTCTTCTGAGAACTTCGAATCTAGTTCAACATCTGGAATAAGGGATGCTGTATATATATATATATATCTCCACCAAAACCATTACCAGGAACTTCAAATCTATTGCCGTTGTGCTGATGGGAGACGAAGGTTTTCCTCTTAAGAAATATTTATTGCGACCTTACCCAAAATCTTCTTCAAAGAATAATGAAAATCAAATAATATTTACTAATCGTCTATCAAGAGCCTGAGTATAAAAGCCTGTATGTATGTTATATACCTATTGTTTTAATTATTATTTATTGTAATTTTTTTTTTACAGTCAATGATTAATAATTATTAATAAATCAATATATATATATATATATATAAATCATAAAAAATAAAAAAAAGGGAGATGAAGTCTGATTCGAATCGATGTATGTATATGTACCTTTGTAAGATCCAAATATTTCATTAATTAAAACTTCATTTGGCTATAACTTTGGAACCAATGAAAATAAGTACCACTTATATTGTAAAGCTCTCAATAAGGGCTTATTATTGCACTTAACAAAAGAATCCAAACAAGTTTAGATTTTGGACTTTTGTTAAAATCCAAACTTGTTTGGATTTGGGTTTGTATTTTGGGATATATTGTACACTTTTGGTTCAGCCAAGTCGATTGCAATCAAAAGGGAGGTGCATAACTACATGTTACAACAGTCCTAAATCCAGAATTTTAACATTCTACGGCTAATCGTTTTTAAGTTCGCTGGCCTTCGTGGCGCGAATGGTAGCGTCTCGGCCTTTCATCCGGAGGTCTCGGATTCGAATCCCGGTCAGGCATGGCATTTTCACACACGCTACAAATTATTCATCTCATCTTTTGAATGTATACCTAACGGTGGTTCCAGAGGTTAAACAAAAAAAAAAATTGTTTTTTTTAAGTTTGCGATATACGTACGTACATATAGAAGTCACGCCGAAAATAGTCAAAATGGATTCAGGGACGGTCAAAATTAATATTTCCGTTGACATCTTAAAACCGAAAGTATTCGCGATTTCAATACTTCCTTGCAAATTACATTAATTTTTAATCTTTTTTTTTTCAAATATTTTATAAATATATTTTTTAATTAATTAATTTCTTTATTATAGGTTTTTTTTTAATTCAAATTTCAAAAGTTAATCTTTATATTACGTAGTGGAATAATTATTTTATCTAGTTAAAGAATTTTACAGGTTTATATTTATTCTCAACAAATATTCAAACTGTTCATTTATAAACGACCTTAAATATTTTTACTGTTGATCATAAATGTATTTCTTATACAATATAACATTATAACAAGGAAGCTTTATAATATACACAAAAATTTGTTAAAAAATAGAAATTATTTAGAACTGGGACGTATTTTCCAATTTTAGACTAAACAAATGTTTTTGTACTTTATAATTTAATAACGCGAAATTTAATAATCTGTTTTGTTATACTTTTAGATCCAGATGTGTTTTCCTCTTTGTTCTTTTTTTTTTTTTACTGTTTTCTGTTTTTCTAAAAGTTTATTTTCAGAGGAAATTTCTCTTTAAATCTTATTTATATTATTTTTCCTTTAAAAAACCATTAAATAAAAATTATAATTTTATAAATTTCCTTTAGCTGTAGAATTTTTTTATTGTTTACTAGCAGACCCGTCAATGTTTCGCTATTGCTAGATTTTTTAGTATATATATATATATATAGATTAAATGAACACAATTGAAAGTTTGATGAATCATTAAAAATCCGAACATTACGGGGAACTTCACAAAATTTAACCTTTCAATTTATCCCTTTTTTTTCTTTTTTACCTTTTACCCCTTCTTTCATTTTTCCCCGCGCTTAAATCGGTCCAGAAGTTTTTTTTTAGTGTATAGCGGATACACATAGTAACATTACCTTTTATATATATATATATATATATATAGAAGAAGAAATTCTGTTTAAATTTGTTTTTTAGTAAATATTTCGTCACCGGTGCCACCTAGGTGATATAGTTTTCCAAAAATGTTTCTTTTCATTAACTTCTACATAATCTGAATATGAATCAAATCGAGGCATAAATTTTTTCCGAATATCTCAACCCCAGCGCCATCTAGCGGGTCCATTATTTACAGAGGTATTTCTTTCCAAGTTAAGTAACACATACAAATTGGACAATAAATACAATTTTTCGAAATATCTCGATCCCAGCGCCACTTTGCGGGTCCAAACTAATTCAGAAACTTGTATATATAAAAACACGCGCGTATTTGAATACAACGTTGTGACAAAATGTCTAAGCAATCGGTGGAGAACTTTACTTTAAGAGAACTTTAGAAGAGATTTAAGATTTTGAACAAACAAACATTTACATTTCTATTTATATAAGTTTAAATTAATGTTTTTACTGCCTTTTCAATTCAATTTTCATTACGTAGTAATAATATCTTCCTGTTTAGACTATAATGCATTATTTTAATTATTTTTATTTTCCAGTGTAGTGCTACAGCAGAGCTATAATTGTAGAAGGGAAAGAATTGTAATCGGTCCAATTTGGACAAATGCGGTTTTCACCGGATCTTGACGTTTTGGCACTAAGGAATCCAAAAAACCGGATAGAAGTTTTCCGGATGTTCGTTTGTACGTGTCGTGTGTGTGTATTCGGTGTCTCACACCTTATATCTCCAGAACTACTAGGACCCCGATTTTTACCAAATTTGGTCTAATTACTTCTCTGTACATGGGGCATTGACGGCATTAAACTTTCAACTTAAAAGGTCAACGGGGTGAGGCTATAGAGCAGGGTCACCCGTAGTATCTTGAAATTTCATCTAATTAAGATATTCTTTTTCTTAGGCACATTTATTAAGAATTAAAAAATAACAATATTTGCAAAAAAAGATTTCTTCTCCATCCCTACCTCAAAAAATGTTTTAAAACTAGTGACTGTGTGGGTATACTGCGTCAATATTACCCCTTGTTTTCACAAGGGGCGCTAATTTAGCACTGACGTACAGGTGTACAAAACATATTGTATTGAAATAAAATGACAGACAGAACGTTTGCTGTTTTACTTGGAGTGGCCCTGTACGCTTTCCGAGTCATCTTATGTTTCAGCTTAGTTTTGTGGATAATTGGTTCTTACTCTGCATGTCAATAAACGTGAGGATCATGCTACATAGCGAGTGGCTTAACCGGCTGGATTAGGATTATGTCTCTTAGCTTATAATTGAAGTGGATCCGTCGGGTGATTACTACCCGATGGAAACAGTAAAGTTTAAAAACGTGTTCGAAATTAATCATAAACTCCAAACCAGGTGTGTTCCCTATGAAAACCAATCGTGTTAAGCTAGGAAAGTCGATATACGCGTTATTCGGTTAGGTATATACATTCTAATTGGCAATGAATGCGTTGCTAGTAGATGACCAACACTAAATCTTGTCCCGCAGAGTGAACTGCGTCGGAGCTTTCCGTTGAAGCATTCGGTTCCCTCTTAGGTTTGAGAGGACGCGTGCGGGTGGGCGAGGGGCACTTGCGTACTTTTCAATGCGAATGCCGCCCCTTTAGGATTAGGCTAGTAGGGCGGGACGGGTAACTTTCTAGAGGAGGGACGTATCGGCTCACCACAAGCGGGAAGTCGTTGCGCCCCAATGAGCCCAGTAGGACCTCGAAGGGGCGGCTCCGCTGCAGGGGCCCAAGCGGAAAGAGCAAAAGGTTAGGTTAATCTGCTGCCACGACACTCAGGGCTGACTGATGAGATGCCGAAAGGCGGTTCCAGTCGCCCCTAGAAAATCGGTGAAGGAGGTTTAGTCGGTAGGGGGTGGAAGCAACACTGTTTCATTGTCGCTACAGCTCCATGTCCAGTGCCCACTTAGCTTTGCTAGATCAGGATGGCTAGCGTTCTGTCTTCGAGGCCGACATGCCCTGCAAAGACCCTGCAGGCCGTGCGTAAGCACATTCCTTTATTATTGTTTAAAAAAATAAAAATAAATAAATCTTGTCCTGCAACCGAATGTACGATAACAGAAGGATACCTTGTCTACCAAGATAACAGCTGACTGCACGCATGAGTCACGTTTAGTATTCCAAAGAATGCGGGTGGTCATATTCCAAGAAAGGCTAGTGACAGCGGTGTTAAATGAACGTGAATTGAATTACAAGTGATGGAGATGCGGATTATCTGTCCTTCTTTTACTATGCCGATGCGCGTACCAGGGTTAATTCCTATCTAAATTAATCCTACAGATAAGAATGATTGTAACATTTAGCATATTAAAATTTGCTTTATATATATATATTTAGAATCATTTCCATTAATAATTTTAAAATACTTACTTGATCGATCGTAAATCTTTTCTTTCAATTTCTAAATAATTATCATGCTAAAAATCCTAATCATAAACATATACATTATGCATATCGTTTCCATTACATTTCAACTTATTAGATCTCTTTTGATGCGATTTATGAATATTCATAGCTAATATTGGTGGTAATACATACACCATTTTATTTTGCTTTTGTTTGTAACTCATAAATCTCAGTTTACAACTTAAAGAATTTTTTTTTCCTATATAACTGGTATATATAATTTTCTATATAACTGGCCTATATAACTAGAATAGCTCTAAAATATTTTTTAGATTTTTTTAAAAATCTTTTTACTTCCTTGTGCGAAGTAAAGGAAGTATTATAATCCCAAAAATTTCGGTTTTCAGATTTCAACGGAAATATCCTTTATGACCATCCCTGAATCCATTTTGAATCGTTTCGGCGTGACGTCTGTACGTACGGGCGTGCGTATTGTATCTTGTTTAACTCAAAAATGATTAGCCGTAGAATGTTGAAATTTTGGATTTAGGACTGTTGTAACATTTTAGTTATGGACCTTCCCTTTTGACTGGAATTGACTGCACCAAACGTGTCCAAAAAAGCCCAGAATAAAAAAAAAAATTTAATTTTGGACTTTTTTTTAACTGCAGTAAGCCCTCCATTGAGAAATTTTCAATGCTATATCATACATAGTACTTATTTTCTTGGTTCCAGAGTTATAGCCAACAAAATTTTAATTAATGAAATATTTGGATTTTATAGTGGGAAGGCACATCGGTTCGAATCTGATTTCATTTCGTTTTCTTTTTTCAACTTTTTTTTAAATTTAAATATACTGTTTTATCAATAATTATTAACCACAAATTAAAAAAAAAAAAGAAAGAATTCAGAAGTTATTATTGAAATAAAATTTTATGTACTTTTCATTTTAATTCTAAAATTTTTTAGAGAGGTTAATAATTATTAATAAATCAATACATTTAAATTTTTAAAAAAAGTTAAAAAAAATATGTGTTTGAAGTCGGATTCGAATCGATGTGTGCATGGTTACAGATCCGACACGTTCTCACACCATATAACTACTTGACCGACGTGAAACAAAATTAATATATAAACTAATCTAAAATGCTGATACGGACACCACGAAAAAGTGTAATGCAATGTGATGTGTCCCATAATGCAACTGTGTAACTGTCCACTTTATTGAAGAATTGGAAAATCGTATTTCACTTTCAAATGAAATAATTTTATATGAACTGCACCAAAAAATGTGTATATGTATGAAAGAACATCGAAATAAATGAAGTGAGGATGCTTCTTTCTGGGTTGACCTCCCTGTAGGTTGGTCAAGTTGTTAGCACTAAAATACTTTTAAGCCCTAGGCAACCCTACCAATGAGAATTAAACCTATGCACAGCCCCCTTATAAAATAGGTCTGTAATACGCAAAAAAGGGATGCATTTTAGTGTGACCAATAATTTTAATCTTCTTTCTTTATCTGTTTAGCCTCCGGAACTACCGTAAGATATTTCTTCAGAGGATGAATGAGGATGATGTGTGTATGAATGTGGCTGAAGTGTAGTCTTGTACAATCTCAGGATGACCACTCCTGACAAGTGTGGTTAATTGAAACCCAATCACCAAAGAACACCAGTATCCATGATCTAGTATTCAAATCTTTATAAAAATAACTACCTTTACTAGGATTTGAACCTTAGAACTCTCGATTTCAAAATCAGCGGATTTGCGAGATCGCGTTAACCTCTAGACCAGCCGGTGGGCAAATTTAAATCACAAAACAAAAAACATGTGCTTATAGCACGAAAAAAAAATTCTTGGGTCAGATTTAAATTTTTAATTTAATTAAATACAATTGGTCTGCATTGAATGAACCACATAGGCATTTAGCCCAAAATTTAGAAAAATTTTAAGTTACATTATTTAAAATTTACTAAATAAAATTAATGGTAAATATGTCTAAGAACAATATCCAGCGAAGAGCTAAGGCAAATCATAGATATTGTTTTATAAATATTTGGCGATGTTATGCCAAATTTATGGAGATGGTGTACCGTAGTAATTGGTATTGATTCCCGTGAACCAAACCCAAGCGGAACAAAAGAAACCTTTCTTGCATAGTCGAACACTCTAGCTACTTCTTCTCTGATGGTACTATACTTTGCAATCTTTCCACTAGCTGCTTCTTCTAACGCATTAACTTGCTCATATCTCACAATGACATCAACTATATGAAGACCAGACTCATTTTTTAATAACGAAATCTGGCCTCAAAAGAATTGATGCTTCAGGATCACTGTCATGCGCAGTCTCCACTACACATTAAACTGTCCTGGCGGTTGAATAGACGTACAAGGATGTCATGTGGTATACACATCAAATTTTTAGTTTAGAAATTAGACGTACTGTGTAGTTTGGTTATTAAACATACATAAATACAAAATACATTAGGCTATATGTTATAACAATGACATACCCTTCCTTCTGTCGTTTTAGTTTATAATTTGTCTATAAAATCTTAATTAACTAAAACTTATCTATTTTAATAGCAAAATGAATAAATTAAATCAATTTTTGTTATTCTTGATTTAAGTAAAAATTTATCTTTTTTTTTTACTCTGTTTAACCTCCGGAACTACGGTAAGATATTACTTCAGAGGATGAATGAGTATGATATGTGTTAATGCGAATGAAGTGTAGTCTTGTACAATCTCAGGACGACCACTTCTGAGAAGTGTGATTAATCGAAACCCAACCATCAAAGAACATCGGTATTCACGATCTAGTAGTCAAATAAAATAACTACCTTTACTAGGATTTGAACCTTCGAACTCTCGACTTCGAAATCAGCCGATTTGAAGTAAAAATTTAAGATGCTTCAAGTGAACCCACAATTATGACAGTATGATCAGTATTAGGTTTCATTCACTTCATATTATTTAATTTTACTATTAATAAAAAAATATTTAATCTCATTTATATTATGACTTTAAAATTTAAAGATACTCGGCTCCATACAATTCAGATGGCTGCTCTTCACGCATGCATTCGGCTCTTGTCGCCTACATTCAACTCCTCTCAGATTCACTCGGCTCCGTACACATTATACAAGCAAGCTCTTCTTTTTCTGAGGGCATTCCAATACAAGACTGTTACAAATCTTTAAGACTCATTTCATGTTTTAATCATAATAAATATTTACAATAACAAGAAATCACCGGTTTCCGTGGCACGAGTAGTAGCGTCTCGGCCTTTCATCCGGAGGTCCCGAGTTCGAGTCCCGGTCAGGTATGGCACACACGCTACAAATCATTCATCTCATCCTCTGAAGAAATTAACAAGAAATCAAGATTTAATTTTATTAAAAAAATCAACGCCAGTTTCAACATAAATTATTGTTCTATGTTCAGACTTAGGTTTCATTCATATTATTTAATTTTCTATTAAATAGGAGCCGAGTGCATGCGTCAAGAACCGTGTGAATTGTATGGAGTCGCTGAATCGTCAGGAGCCGAACGCATCAAAAGGAGCGGAGTAAAGCCGAGTATCTTTAAATTTTCAAGTCATGATTTAAATGAGATTAAATATTTTTTTTTATTAATAGTGAAATTAAATAATATGAATGAAACTTAAATGTGAACATACACGTTTATTGTTTAAGGTATGATCCATATCCCACATTAAAGGAAAGAAATAACCAATATTTGTTCCCCTTAAATATGTTTTAAGGGGATTTATACGTTACAGGGAAGAAATATGTTTCTCCTCTCACGGAAAGAATTGTATTATATTCTTTATTATGTTGTCTCTCGCAGTTTTTTGAAGCGAAACTTCTTAATGCAGGCTTCGGGATGGGGAGTCAATAGAGAAAAACGACCGTCAAGAAAAAGCGATAGCTGATAATATGGTTCATTTAAGAATCGTGTTCAACGGTACTTTTTTCGAATTTGCCCCCCCCAAAATTTTTCAGTTTTTTTTTGCTTCAATTCATTTAAATATTTTACAATAACATTATCACGAAAAATTATGATGGAGAAACGTGATTTTTTTGGAAAAAAAAACCATAAAATGTTCGATAATTTTTTTTAAGTGTTTTTCCAGCACAATTTTAGTGTAGAATTACATTTTGAGTATATTTATACAGATTCGTGAAGAAAAAAATTGAAAATTTTGGTAGGCCAAATTCTAAAAAAGTATCTGTTCAACGATGAATACTATTACTTGCACTCGTTTTTATTTTATGGTTTTGACGGACATAAAGTGAATCTGGTTGAGGCGGATATGAAATAGAACTAGATAGAATAGCTTTATTTGAAAGTAATAATGTTCATTTCATAAACACTTTGATGAACAGAGTGAATTGTCATTTGTACTGGTTAACATGATTTCCAGTTCAATGAGGTTGGCATGCTATTAGACAGCAGTATATTTAGATTAGTAAAGAAGATAATTGGGGGAACACTTTATACATGGGCGCAGAATTGTAATTACTTTTATGAATGACTATTATTAGTAGTAATTTAACATGACAAATCGTCTATAGCTGTTCTGGATAATATACATAATTTAAAACATGAAATAAATATACGTGATATATATATATAAAAGTGCAAATTGAAGCGATTGCAATTTTGAGTTTTCTAGAAGTTTTTCATTGGTTAATTATTATTGTAGAGTTTGTATGTCGCTGATTGAAGAATATATTTTCTCAGTAAATTGTATTTTAAACCTACAATATTTTTTTTTTTACAAATGTATAAATTAAAATAATAATAATAATGTATATAATATTTTTATAGAATAATCTTTATTTACATGTGTAAACTATTTTATTTTACAATACTGACAATTAAAAAAATGTATTTTGTTGTGCATAAACACCGTAGCGATTTTGATCATTTTGTTTTGAATAAGGCAAATAATTCTAGTTAAATCCGCTAGAGCGCATACACAGCAATATATTATATACAGTACATTATTCAAGGCAGGTTTACATTTTCAGGGGGATTGCAATACATACTTGTACCGTGTAAGTTAACTATTATGTCATGTCATTCATTCGCTTAATTTTGTTACTTGTCATATATTTTAGTTGACAAGCTAGGTAAAAATTTTATACCTTTTTTTTCTTTATCTAAAATGATACTGTGTATGTCTTAAATAGTATTTTAAATTGTTTCAATTGTTAAGAAGTGACTTTAGTCTTTCCATATTTTTTCGTTATACATATGGTTCTTTTTTTTAGAAATATGCTACAATAAATGTATGTTTGAAACTATATTAAAAAAAAGCCTTCCGATCTCTTTCTATTTATACTCTTGTATGTCTCTTGGGATTTAAATTTACATGTATGTTTGGCTCGTATTTATTAGTAAAATTTAGGTTAATTGTTGTCTAAAATATCTATGTTGTAATTAAAATAAATAAAATCCATAAATTAAAACAAAAAAAAACCTGTACATGTAATTTTACTCACAAAACTTAGAAGAAACAATATAAATCAATTCTAATTTATTATAAAACTTAGCTGTTTCCCCACATATTACTTTACTATGTACCGGTACGTAACTTCAACTTTTTGATTTTTACGTACCGTACGGCCTGGTATATATTACTAAGGATTTGCAAAGCTCATTTAGGACCGTTTTTCCAAATTTATGATTAAATGGCGTGACTAAGCATCTAAAAGTAAGTATATAAATAATATGACTCAATAATATTACATTTTTTTGCGACACAATTTTGTTATTTTGCATAAATCTTTGCTCCGTCAAATAAAACTAAATATATTCCTCGAGTATTAATTGTTTATCAAATAAATCCTTGTAAGATTAAAATAAATAACACTTTTACAGTGTCCGAAAATAAGGCTCTGGGGTTTTAAATTAAATTTACTACATTTAGAATTACAAATGTTAGTGGCTTATTATACGAAAGTACTAAGTCAAAAGATATTTTTTACCTATTAATATAACTCGATGTGAGAACCGTTTACAGCCTTGCAGATATCAAACCGATAATTCATCTAATTCCATATTCTGGCGAGCATGTTTGCTCCCCGGAATATGCAATCGTTTCCACGACTGCTGTTATTCTTTGGCTCAGCTGGTTGAGTGACTGGATTTTTTCTTAGTATACGATGTCTTTTATATAGTCCCTAAGAACAAATCTATTGGCATTACATCGCGGTGGCAAAGCGGCGGGAGCGTTTCTCTGCCTATCCAGCTTTCTAGAAACCTGTCGATCACAGTCCGCTCAACTACTGCATGGTATGGAGGGACTTCATCTTGTTCGAAAATTAGGGCTTCTCTATTTTCAGCCGTAGGAAACTAAAAGTTTTCTGACATGTCCGAATACACTACACCCTTAATAGTCTGTTCATGGAAAAAAAGACCCAAAAATTCGATTATGCATGATACCACGCTAGACATTCACTTTTGTACGTACAGTTGCTGCGGATGAATTCTCTAATGAGTTCGATTCGAGTGGGTTTTCTGACTCCATACCCGACAATTATGACGACTCACAACTCCACGAACATGATATATTACTTCATCAGAAAATGTATGTATATAGTGATGTTCCGCTTGTAACTGGGCAGATCCGCACATTTTTTTATTGTTTGTTTATAAAATTATGAAATAAAATTTAACATTTAAATTGTTGCTTCAAAGAATAATAAAAGAATAAATTCTAAATTGAGATTTTCATTTTGTATCTGGAACCACAAACAGAATTTCATTTCCTGTCATCACAAGGAGCGCTAGTGCCGCAATCCACCATCTTAGAATTTCCCTTTTTCTCTGTGGGAAACTCCCTTTTTCCTCATCTTCTTGGGCCGGGAAATTTTAAATTCCACGGTATTACCACCCAGATTATTTATTATGGCCGGCCTCCGTGGCCGAGTGGTAGCGTCTCGGTCTTTCATCCGGAGGTCCCGGGTTCGAATCCCGGTCAGGCA
>JAAAKQ030189197.1:0-12096 GCA_010016005.3 Zanna intricata | reverse complement strand
GAGCAGCCATGATTAACAGCACGACAGCGATAACGAAACTAACCTAGCAGCTTGAAACTTGCATAGACATAACAAAACATAAACAAAGCATGCGTCATCGACGCAAAACGACAGTACTAACATAAACAAAAATATAACTAAATTGCGGATAAATATTGACCTACCCTCGTATTTTTATGATAGAAAAAAATTAAAAAAAATTCTGTTCCACCTTTAGTCCATTATTCATAATAGCTAATTTTGTATCAAAATTATTTCATAAAATTTCGTAATCCAACACTTTAGTTATCAATATGGATAAAAAAAATGGTAATAACGGTTTCAGATACGAACCATTAAGCATCTGGAATGATCTGGTACTAACCAAAAAATCCTAAAAACAACACAGTATCACCAACATTCCTAACTTGATAACTAGAGACTGGAATAATATCGTAGAAATGTCTTTTAAATCTCCCTCTCAACGATTCTTTTACTTTGGAAAAAGCCCTTACCGTGCTATGTAATTACATGTAACTATCGCCACTATCTTCACTTAGAAAATTTGTATTCGAAAGTTATATTATTAAGAGATATTTTGGAGTAGTATGATACGAAATGAAAAGGGGCTCTTACTAACAATAACTTAATACAGATTAATTGCTATTTTAAACTTCTTTTATAAATATTATTCCTGTGCGCTTCCATTACAAATATTGTTCTCTCCTTTCAGTAGAAGGAAAAAGACGCTGGTTATAACACTACTTGGATAAAACATGTCTTAGTGAATAGGATTAAGAGAAATCATGAAATTGAACGGTATTTGTAAATAAGAACAAGTGACATTAAGAAAAATACTTTAAAGAACTTCAGTTCAGTAATAATTCAACAAAAAAAGAACTTAGTATGAAAGAAATCACATAATGTTATTTAGTTATGCAATACGCATTATTACAACTATATAAAAGAAGAATACAAAATAATTTATTTGTATAACGGAGAAATTATTAAATCTAATAATATAATAACATGTAACAATCACTATATAAAAAAATGTTATATAAAATAACCAATATAAGTAACCTATATAAGTAATAAAAGGCATTTTCTTTGAAATACACGGTCAGCAGTCTACAATTCATAACGTCTCAATTTACTTTTTTCTTTTATTACTGGTTACATAAATCAACAAAATTAGTCTATTTGCTCATCGTATTTATTTTATAATAACTGAAATGTATCATCATAAAGTACAAACTTTGATTTTACAAACTTGTTGGTAATTTATTTTTTATATTTTCAACCAGTATTAATATTTTTGTTGTTGTTGTTTATTTAAAACACACAAACACACACATTTTAAAAACATGAATTCTATTAAAAATTAATGGTTATAGAGAATGTGGTTTAATAGATTCTCAATTATAGGATTTGGATTGAGGATGACAATAGGATTTAATTCAATACCCCAAAACACAAAATTTATTAGAATTCGAGATCAAACTATCATTTTTTGATTAAGAAAATAAAAAATTCTAAAATACAAAGGTTTTTTAAATTTAGATAACGCCAACTAAAATTTATAAATGAATGATAATATATCATGTTTTCTTCTGTACATAAAAAAAATTTGTTTCCAATTTCAGAAAGGTGTAACATTCTCTATTCAACCGATATATATATATATATGGTTTCTTTTTTCTTTAGTGAAAAAAATCGTTGTTTAATAAATATTCCAATTGAACATAATTGGCTTAAAAAGTTGTACAGCTAAACAAATATAAAAAAAAGAATATTTAAGTAAATTAAAAGTAAAAATTACTTCAAAGACATTTCGTAAAATTTTGAAAAGAATAATATAATCTTTTCAGTTATTAAATTTAAAAAAATTTAAACTCGATTTCAAGGGAAAATTTATAATTATTACTTTTTATGATATTATTTTTTTTTTTTAGTCGATTTGTAATATTATTAAGTTTATTTTATTAAAATAATTCATTAGTATTGTTAATGTAATTTATTAATATAATAAAAATAAAAAAAGAAAATTAATGGAGTAGCTTCTTCAGCAATTTTTCCTGTAACATAATAATGGGAAAAATTCCTCTGTGCGATAAAAATAAATGATATAACTTAATTAGCCTACAATGTGTTATTTTGTTTCAGAATTCAGTAAAACATATACATTCGTAGTATTAAAATAAGTATCTGTGGAAGGGGAAAATATGTTTTACATTGAAATTTTAATAAAAATAAATTTTATAATTTACCTGTTACAAACATTATTTATTTATTTTAATGTTATAATTTTTATTTTAGTTTAGAGTTATAATAATAAAAAATATAAAAAATATTTTTATTGAATTTTTAATTCGAAAAATTTTAATTAACGATTAAAATTATCTTTTTATAATTCTACAAACAAAATTTAACAAATAAAAAAATATGTGTAATAATTAAACAAGTAAGTGTTATATAAATTTAGATTGGTTGAGAAATTAAGTTTAAATAATGTTTTATTTTCAACAGTACGTTCAAGGAAATGTAACTATTTTTTACAAACCTAATATTGATAATTTTTATTTTATTTTTTTTAATTATTAAAATAATAAAAACTTCTGTCATGTTTTGCTTTTAATTAACATCGAATTTCTCAAACGAATATTTATTTTTTATTAACTTCATTTACATCGATTTTCTCAGAATTGAATTCGTTATAAAAGATTTATTTGCTAATTGACAATTTATTAAAGCGTTTTTATATTAACTTAAATTTTTTTTTTTTAATTATGCACTTAACTTTTTTCTAAAAAATATCGGCGTTGCAGCTCTGAGACTATTTTTTTTTAATTTATTATTTTCACTTCAAATAACATAAAACTACCTTTATATTTTACGTAAATTAGTATCCAAAAAAAACTTAACACTGCATTTTATTACCAACAAACAAAAATTACAGTTAAATACAGCATATTTCAGCAGCCGTAACTCAAAAAAAAACTTAGGTTTCTGGGAATTTTTTCCTTAAGTTTTATATCTAAAAGCACCTAATTTTATAATGGAAAACTCTATTTAAAGGTAACAGATATCATTCTCAGACATTAATTCTTTAATTGAAAATCTTTATATAATTACAATTTATTAATTTAAGAGCATAAATAAAAAAAGGCAAATGAATAATAAAAATGACAATAAGAATAATAAATAACACACGATAACAATCAGAATGATAATAATGACAACAGCAAACAATAGTAATAATAATAAAGTTCAATAATAATAAACAGTGATTACATACAAAACAGAATTTAAAATAAACTTCAGGATTTATTTACAGATAGTTAAATATTGAAAACGAAAATTCAGTCCATTGCCAAAAGACAAAAGCATGACCGCTAATCTCAACACTTTTAACCACTAGTCTTGTATTATCAACAACAGTATAATAGATAAGTATAAAGTTCTTTCATTCCAAACACCTTTGCTGTTCACTAATAAAATTACCCTTATAATTTTTAGAATGAAGTTTAGTACATTATCTTTTCCACTTAAGTCTAATAGTAACTCACTGAATCACTTCTTGTTTTCATGTACTTCCTCACTGGAATTACTTTTGATGTCACCTTAATTGCGTCGAACTTTTAAACTCTAGAAATTAAAATACCCTCACTTCAAACTCGTATAATAACGTCTCGCTTAGAACTCTTTCGCAGACTCTCCTCTATAGACTGATATCTCGCAGAACTCCTCTCAAATTCTCATCTTACAGAATTTCAGCTGGTCTTCCCCGGAGTATTTATACTCCTATCTTCTTTACCTGCAAGACGAGAGCCCAGTTGAGCGTGAGAACGATCGACCGAATCCTTTCATTCCTGCATTTCTAACCTGGGTCCGGCAACTCTTCTCATGGAAAAATATCTGTTTTTTGGTGTGCCAGCGGGCAGTATTACAAAAAATGATAGTTAAACGGACCTGTTAGCTTTACTAAAAGAGTTTCTTTTAGCTCCTTTCTGGATTCTTCCCATTATTATTTTTACTACTACTTTCTTCTTAATTTCAATAATCCGTTACTTAGGTCCGTTATATAGGTCTTGTTATAATATTTAAAAGAGGAACATGTAATAAACGAAATATTTGTTGAAAAACGTACTTGGCAGACGATTGCCAGGAACTGAATTAAAAAATAACTGATCCATTAAACTTTATAGTTTTAAAACTATAAAGTTTTAAAATTCTAGCGATATTTTAATATTATAGAATATGAAAATAAAGATTCAGATTATCATGTGTTCAATATCTTATCATAAAAAGTTATTTCAGTCTTTTCAAAACTCCGATAAATCAATATTGCATTTGGTAAAAAGAATAAAAATTAGCGAAGGTCATCTATTTTTCAATAAAAATAATATTCAGACACGACATTTTAAACGGAAAAATAAGTATCACGATGTAATAACCACAACGAATCGTTTATAAATAAATAAAAATATATACTAGTAGAAAGAAGGTTGAATGTTAAACCACAAAGACCACACGACCAATCAATGACCGAAGCATCAATCTATGCAACCTTCAATGAATAAAATAATAATAACTAAACGTCTGTAAATAATTCTAGTCTAAGATATTCGTTGCTATTCATGTCACTTTGTATCCATAGTTCATATAACAAGTATAATTATATATATATATATATATATATTTTTTTTTTTTAATTAAAATTTTGAAAGAAAAAATAAATTTAATAAAAGATATTCAGAACTTTTGGGATTTTTAAATTGAAGTTATTATATATCTATTTTACCAAATAATGAAAAAATATTTTAAAATTATGAATTGTGGAATGACAGAAACAGAATTTTTTTTCAATCTTTTTTTTTATTATGTAACTCTTACTTAAAATCTGTTGTACTATATATTAAATTTACAGAATATTTTTGAGATTTAATAAAGCTGTTAGGAATTTACTCTTACTTAAATGAAATGATAGCAATAGTCGAAACATTATTTTTAAAAAAATTAAAGGTAAATTTTTTATTTATTATAATAAAATATTTTTTCTTTAATTCAAACAATCTGAAACAGTAATAATAATAATAAAAACAAAATTAAATATATATATTATTATTTCTACCGTTTTTCCGGTTTCACAAGATCAAAATTATGAAAAGATAGAGATTTTAATATATATGCATATATTTTACTTCCGTTTTTCCGGTTTCATCAGATCAAGCTTAGGAAAAATAAAAGGATATTTTAAAATGACAACTTGCTGAAGTTAATGAATAAGTGATTTAATATCTATTCAAACAAGTTTCAAACATTCTATAAATGAAGATATCCCATCAATCTTGATTTTAAGGCCCATAATTCTTTTTTAGAATATTTTACATGTTTACTTATTTTAAAAATCTTGACGAATAGAAATGTAAATTAAAGTACTTCTTTTAAATTTATAAAATCTCCTATTTTATATCTATAATGAAAAATTTTGAAACCGATCTTTTAAAAACTTATTCAATCTAATTGTTTTAAATTGTAATTAATATATTAATATTTGAATCAATTTTTAAGGTTTTAAACTTAATCTTTTATAAAAAAAAAGAAGCTTTTTAATATGTACTAATTTTAAGTTTTAAGTGGTTATTGACGTGAAACGTCTTTAAAATCACCCCGAGACATACGGGTATCAGAACAGAAATTTTTAGCGTAACAAAAAGATATATATCGTCCTGCCTTAATTCCCTAACTATTAGTATCAGAGACGTAAATGCAGTGTCATTTTATAACTTACATGGTCAGCTTGTCGATAAGAGTTTGCGTCACTGGTAACTGGGTTGGTGGAGAGGGGACACAGTCCTGATCGGCCAAAACTGGCGCTCTCGCTCATTTCCATTAAATATAGCTCACGACTTAGACGTAATAGCGTGGTTATTCGTGTGTCTGTGTTTAATGTTTCATGTTAAACCAACGGCCATGCGCACCGATACAGCCCCACCCGATTTTTTATATAAATCTTCAATCTGGCATTAATAATTTTTGAAACTTAGTTCAATATTGAAACTAGAATACAGGTGAGATAATTTTAATTAGTAAAATTTTTGTTGTTTTTTTTAAATTATCTATAAATATGATTTTACATAAATCATTTGATTGAAGGTTGTAAATAAATTTAATAAATATAAGTTTTTTAATTATTATTTAAAAGTTTTCTCAGGTTTATCAAAAAGTAATATCAGCAAAATTATTTTAAATATATGAGGCATAATTTTTATTTCTACACAAAGCTAGTGAATCACTGTATTTCTGTTTCCATATAAATGTCGTAAAAGCTATGGAATAATTGAAGCTTTTCTAAGATTGATAATTTATTAACTGCATTTAAATATACTAAAAATTTAAAGAAAGTAACACAATGATTTTTCATTAAATGTTATTTATGAGGTAAAATAAATTTTGTGGAGTGTTGTAGGAAATTAAATTTTTTCTGGCTTGAACTCAAAACAAAAGTTGTTGTGTATACAAAGGTGTTTACAAAATTTAGTTATACATTACACATGTATACACCTTTTTTTTACGGTGTAAAAACTAAGGAAGGAATTTTCTTGTTGTCGAAATTACTGGTTTAAATGTTTAAATGAAGTAACAATAAAATTGAGTAATTTTTTAATTATCGGTAATAAATGAAGATATCAACTTGATTTTTTCGTATACGTGTGCGTGTGTGTGAGTAATCTACATTTAAATATCTAAAAACCAATTTTTAGATTTTTCCAGATTCGATCTTGTAAAGGGTGAAGAAAGGTAAAAATATTTTAAAACTATGATTGCAAATTTTCTCCATTTCCGACTATACTTAACAAGATATTAACTAGATTTGGGCTTTCTAATACTCATCATATAAATACCCGAAAACCATTTTTGGGTTTTTTTGATTTTCGATTATTTAAGGGTGCGAAGGTTTACCTCTGTATGTGTATGCGACTGGCTGCACCTACCTCCAGTTACTTAACTAAAAAACATAAAATTAAAATTGTTTCGAAACCCGCATTCTTCAGACCACTCAAAGTTACGGATCCTGTATTGAACAAATTGTTGGTCTGAAGAAATTACACTAATATTTTTTATACATTGAACAGGATTTAATTTTTATTTGCGCCATTTTATATTCTCACAAGCACGAGTTTAATGAATAAAGGAGGGTCCAGGGGGCAGATTCCCCAGGCTAGGCAAATTTGATCTGCTAATTATCCCCTAATTACGACAGGAAACGCAAGGAACCAAATAATGCCGGCGAAATCACGACGGGATGTTAGTTATTAATAGATTTCTTTATAGTTTATTTCTGAAAGTGAAATGAGGGGAAAACAGCGGCTGTATAGCTTATAATAAAGTATTCATGATCTTTCTGTATAAATTAATTGAAATTATTTGATTTATTGAAACGGAAACTCTAAGTAATTTAACGCTTTTCGAAATAATGATTATTATATCAATTAAACTGTAACAAAAATCGAGCAAAATAATAATATTTTTCTCATTTTATTTCACGTAATTATTATAAGTGTTTATTTTTTTACTAGGAAAACACAGGGAAAAGGTTTTAAATACTACTATTATACTACTAGCGAAATTTTAATATGAAGTAAAAAATTATTATAATTTCTGTACTTTTCTTTCGGTTTTGCTCTAAATTTATTTTTCATTATCATACTCTGAAGAAGAAAGTTTTTTAAAAATTTAATTCAAATCTTTTTTCCTGATATTTAAACCACTTTGATACAAATTTATTGATGTGATATGTGAACAAATCTTTTCAATATCAAATGAAAAGAAGATTCAGTATTTCCTAAATTTACATGTTTTTGAAGTAATCAAACATTAAATCTTATAATTAAGTTTTTCCCTTTGTATTTATTAAAAACACATAAAATTATCCGTAATCATTTAAAAAAAAATTATATTAATACAGTTTCATAAGACTGCGACATTTAAATATAAATCCGTTTTTATAAAATTGATTGATTTGTTTGTATAAAATGTAATGAAGAAATAACATTTTCACTTTTCTACATAAAGTGAAACGTTAATTTCAAATGACTTGCGATAATGAATATTCCAATCTGTTTAAAAAACTTTAAAAAAATGTCGTATTGTTGTCACCTTTGTTACTATTTACTTTTTTTTTTGGAGAATGAAAATAAAATGAACAGCAATTATAGGAACAACCTAGATAATGAAATTGAACTGTTTTATAAAATTATTTATTAGTAAGCTAAAACTAAGAAAGCGTCTCCGTTTATAAAATTTAGATGTTGGTAATTATTTTAACTGTATATTTATTAATCAACAATTATTAAAAAGTAAATAATAAATAAAATTAAATGAAACTAAAAGATTCTTTAAAAAGAAAATGATAAAAAGTCTACTTAGAATAAAAATTATAATACATTTAAAACAATATTGTATTTAGGAATATTTTTTTATATGAATGTTTGATGCCAAAATCAAAAAGTTGAAAAGATATAAATCATAAAACTTTGCTCCCAAAAATAACATAGTTATTCTCCGTAATAAAAAACATTTCATACAAGTTTTTGTAAAATATGAGGAAAAAATTAGTTTCCCATTGTCTTCTTTATCGAACCAAATATACTACTATTAAAACAAGACAAGCCCACCAATATGTTCATGATTTTTTTAGACCAAAAATTACTCTTTGACGTGCTGTTGGTGCAGAAATTATGAGTATATGCACTGGAGTTTGAAAGGCATAAAAAAAACAAATTATTTACCCGATTTCAAAAAAAAATCATAAAATTTTACATAATTTTCTTTTTTATTTGGTGATGTTAAAATTTTAATCTTACCTATTTCAAAATTTGTACTTTGCTGAGAAAATTGAAAAAAGGCACTATTTTTGAGTTTTTTTATAAACGTTTGCTTGACTTTGATCGATTCCTATTAAAGAGGTAATGAACTAATTCCATTCTATTAATTTATCACTTAAATTTCAGATCTATTCTTACAATCCTTTATGAGCTGCTATTCAATTTGTAAAAACCATATTATTTTCGGAAATATATCACATAGAAACATGGTTCAATGTTCTGTGTCCTTATCATTATTTTAAATCTATAGATATCGAAGTAATAAAAATTATCTCAAACCTGAATTTTTTTTAGATATTTATTTTTACGAAGAACTAATTCTTTTAACTGCCGCTAAAAGAGGAAAAATTCGTAGAGAAGGTCAGTCCTCTCTCTTGGCTGTTAGTCTGTAGGTACATGGTTGCCAGTCCCCTCTCTTGGCTGACTGTAGGTACATGGTTGCCAAACGGTTTCTATTATAAATTTCATACAGTACTACGAATTATTAGATACTGACTTGGACTTCTCATTTTATTTTATTTCCTATCTTTTAACGATTTATACAATATTTTGACGTTCTAATTTTGTAATTTTTTCTGTTTTCAAAGAAAAACATTCTTAAAGAAGAATAAAAATTAAAACTTTAACATCATCCAAACGCAAAATATATTACTTACATTTTTGTATGACTTGTTTGAAATCGGATGGTTTGGAAATTGGATGCTTTGTTTTTTGTTAGGCTTAAAACTCGAACACATATAATTTCTAATCAAAAAGGAGAGGTTTTTAAATAAACATCATTTTTCGTAGATAAAGTAATGAGAAGTGAATCTTGTATCTCAGATCTTTTCAACCTCATACCCATAAAAAGGTTGGAACAGCAAAAATGAAGCCTTTTTCTTTTAAAAAAACAATGCATTAAACTCATTGTTTCCTAAAATTAGAAAGCATAATATTCTGTAATAATTATATTACTTATATTACTAAATTTTGTAACCCTATTACTTTCTTTCTATTACAACATGGATTAGATATAAATGGTTTCATATAAGAGAGATAGAAAGTTTTGTTGATAAATGATTAATGTTGGTCAGTTTTTACTTTTTCAACACGAGCAAGTAATTAAAAAGAACTTACTATAAAAGTATTATTTGTCAAAGTCTAAAAAGCAAACGCAACCTTATATGTTTACTGCATAACTGTGCAGTACTTCTACCTGGGATTAATGGAGTAGTGTTGTGTCGCTGCTAATAATATGAAGGAGGGGACAATGTATCGTGACAGGATTAATACGGAACCAGTCCCCGGTTTAGTAATTCATCCTCATTTTACACGTCAACTAAACATTGTAAACTTTGACTATTAAAAGTTTTTAGAAATTTTATTTACAGTAAACATAAATATTGTACTGAATTAATAAATTACGCTCTACACAGGAATTATCGTAATTACAATGAAGTTTAAAGTACAGAATAGAATTTTATTAGGTTGTTGTTTGTGAAACGTAATATAATCTTACTATATCACCAGTATCGTAAGCACAGTTTCCAGAAATATCGGACAATATTTAATTTACTGATGACTATCCTGATATAATAAATTCCCTTAAAGTTTTCAAGTAAAAAAAAAAAAAAAAAAATTACGTTCATAAGATTAATATTTACGAAACAGCAGGCACAAAGAGCAGTCCATCTGGCAGTTACTGGGTAAATAGAGCTATCAACAATCGGTACTCTTCTTTGATTTTCAGACCTAACACCCTCAATCAGTAATGTAATAAAAAAAAATGACTATACAAGATTATCAATTAAGAAGTTTTATATAAAAATTTAATTATGTGGATAGGAAGAGGATTTAAAATTTCATTAAACTACTAATTATCTTTTATAACTGTTATCTTACAAAGTATCAGGACTTAACTATATTTGCTGCCATTTTAGTACTATAAATGTTATCAAAAATTTCTAAATTTATTTGTTTTGCCTAACAGGAAGAAATCTTTGTGCAAAATTTCATAAAAATCAATGAATATGGTTGACTATAATTACGTCACAAAACGTACAAATAGACGAAATGTTGAAAGGTCGAATTAAAATATTATTTAATTTCGTCTTTTGTTTAATTAGTACTGTACCGATAAAAAATTCTCTCTCATTAGAAATTATTACAGAATTTCCAAATTTTTGTTTTATTTATACTTCGTAGTACAAGGAAGTATTGTAATAGCGAAAAATTTCGGTTTTCAGATTTCAACACAAATATCCATTTTGGCCATCTCTGAATCCATTTTGACTAGTTTCGGCGTGACGTCTGTACGTATGTACATACGTGTCTCGCATAACTAAAAAATTATTAGCCCTAGGATGTTGAAATTTAGGACTGTTGTGACATCTAGTTGTGCATCTCCCTTTTTGATTGCAATCGACTGAACCAAAAGTGTCCAAAAAATTACAATATTCAAAAACATTTCGATTTTGTGTTTTTTTTAACCGCAGTAATCAGCCCTCTCATTGAGAGCCTTTTAACTATATATATAAAACAAGTTTTATTTATTTTCATTGGTTCCAAAGTTATAGCAAAATAAAATTTTAATTCATGGAATATTTGGATCTTTATTTATTCATTAATATTTGGATGTGAACAAGTCACATCGATTCGAACTCCTTTTTACATTTTTTTTTTTTTTTCAATTTAAAGATATTGATTTATTAATAGTTATTATTAACCTCTGATTATAAAAACGACGGTAAATTTACGATAAATAATAATTCCGTAATAACAATAAAAAAATAAATAAAAAAAAAATATCAAAAGTTATTAATGGAATAAAATTTTATATTTTATTCCATTAAATGTGTATATGTTATTTAATAGGCGTACAAGGAAGTCTTGTGGTGTCCACAGCACCACAAAATAAATTTAATTTTTAATTTTTTAATTTTAAAGTTGTTTAAATTTAAATTTTTATGGACTAAAGAATATGTATTGTTAAAAAATAAGTTCTTGAATTTTTCATTGTAATTAAGTTCTTGCCTGAGTAAATTCTAAGTAAACTCTATATTATAAAACCTCTTACAATTACAAAACGTGTTATTAAAATCAATTAAGTAATTTTCATATTGTTAGAACATACTAAATAATTATTAAAAAAATTGCTGATCATATGTAAAATATATATATATATATATATATATATACACGAGTGTTACATCTTCTTTTCAAATTCTGTCCAATGAAAACGCATAAT
>JAAAKQ030189186.1:0-12096 GCA_010016005.3 Zanna intricata | reverse complement strand
AATGATGTACTTGTAAGTTTCCTATTTGATTACAATAAAATTTTATAACTATATTGTGGATAATAATTGACTTACCCGCGTATATATGTATGTATATATAAATTAATACACTATATTAATTAGTTATTAAAAAGTCTCTCATGATTTAACTGTTTTCAGATATTTTGTCCTTTATTTCTTGAAAATAATCTTCATAAATATAATTTTGTTCATTTGATTAAAGGGATGATGAATAGTTTACATAGGAGAATATTCATATAGGCTTTTGTAAAGCTCGTTCTGAAAATTGTTAAGTTTATATTAAGCTTCCTATTTTGGTGTGTTCATTGCACCATTTGTAAATTATTAATTGCAGGAGAAAACTACTTACTAGAAAAAATATTTAATTAGATTATATGAATACACATATTATACAGAGTTGGGCAAAAGTATGGAATATATGTTTTATCTTAGCTTTTAATTGATATAAGAAGAAGTTTGACATAGCTTTAGAAAGCTCTTCATTAGGGCTATACTGAGGTGTTCTAAAATTGTGCTAAAGTATAGGATAATCTGAAGATTAAAAAAATGTAATTTTTGAAAACTTTTTTAAATATAAGTATATCACTATTTTTGTAATATCAAATAGTTCTCATTACAACACCCTTTTCAAATATTTAAGTAATTTTTTTATTTTATTGCAAAGTGACTTAAAGAGAATTGAATCCTTTTGAAATGATTTGAATTTTGAAGAGAAATTGAATGGTGTTATTGCATCTTTTTGTTTCATCATAGAAACTCACTTTTTTTTTGTGTTAATCGTAGAAATTTGCTTCAACAAGATACCCAGTAGCCCGTATATACTGAGTGTGGGGTTCACTGCAACTCGGTGGGACCCACTAAAACCCCACTCCCTCACACAGTGCAGTGATGGAACCACCTGACAGGTATACCCTCATCATCATGTGTGTCCTAATAAGCTCCCTTGTGCTGCCTTCAAGCCATGATTTCTGGCGTTCCCAGAGGGCACCCAACAGGACACTACTCTCCAGCAAGACGCTACCCTCTCAGTGCTCTTCCTCTATCATTTTCTTTGAAAGCACATCCCTGTACCATCTGCTGCATGTATTCCAGCCCTTTCTAGAGTTCGGCATGTGTTGCATGACTTCTTCTAGGGATATCTCATTCCCAAATGGTCACATCGCCTCCCACCATCTCGGTCATGCCAAAACTGTATGTTTGGTATCATCTGGGAATCTACAGTACTGACATGCAGATACCACCAAAATTGAAAAGGCTATTTATTTATATGATTTTTTTATAAGGATTAAATAATTTAATCTCTAATAAGATGAGCTATAATAAAAAATTAATACAGTATAATGGAGCATTCATATTAATTTTATTTATTTCATTTTGAAGCAGGCTAACTTGTTAGCGATTAACAAAAAACAACTTTTATTTCAACTCTGGCAGACAACCAGTTTTGTAATGTTCTTAAAATTTATATAATAATATTATCTTTGTATTGATAATAAAAGAAATAAAATTTTATTGTTATTATTTATTTTTTTTAAGTTTTAGGAGCATTGACTGCTGTGGTCATTAACCCTTTCCACACCCCAAAAAAAGAAAAAAAATATTTCTTTTCCCCCTGATAAAAACACTAGTGATGTAGTCAGAAGTCCAGTCTTGCCAAAACAAATAATTTAAATAAATAGACTTGTTAAAGGTTTTTGAAACCCCCCCAATAAACACAAGATGATAAGGGTGTAAAGGGCCTTTGCCATTTAAATATACTTAAAACTAACACATTAAATAACACTTAATGTACAAATCATTTCTAACAAAATGTCAAAAAATACATCAGAAATACTTAAGAACTTGTTTCTTTTTAAATTCTATCGTTTAGGTTTACCCTTAGGCCATCCAGTCTTGCTTTTTTTTTCTTCCTAAGGGCCTTGATGTCAAATTCAAAGGATTTTATTGTTTCAGAGGTGGATTCTTCTGATCCTCTGAAGTAAATCATAGAGGATGCTGCTGGCATCAGATGGTTCCAGCTCGGATAGTGCAATCAATAATGTATCGGAATTGGGACTTGATGCATGTCCTGCAACAGCGTGTGAGACGGCTCTCCCTCTCACTTAAAGGCCTCAGAGTTTTCAGAGGCTCCTCTGTCATCTTACATCCTCATTCAGAGGTGTCATCTTACATCCTCATTTTCTAATATTTTAATCTCTTTTTTCTCACTTCCTTCCCTGGGATTTTTCAATTTTTAACTTTTGCTTCAAGCTTCTTTTGAACTCTGGCTCCATTTTCCTTTGGCTTGAAACCACCTTCTTTGGCTTGAGGCCTTTTCCACAAGCTTTCAACTGACCTTTTGTTGACCAGCCTTTGATAAAAAAGTTTTTTTTAAACAACTCTTTTGTTTAATCCTTGATGCTTTGGGTTGTTGTGCCTAGTTGTTTGATTCTTCAACTTTTGATCAATGATCTGTTTTACTAAATTTGCTAAGGCTGGTGTCAGATCAGTTATCACAATTTTTTTTAATGTTTTGCTATCATGTCGGTTTTTTTAGAAGAAAGCTGCAAGAGTAGCAGCAACCTATGTAGAAGACATGACCTTTGATGACCTCCTATGACTTTTCATAATGTAGACTGAAATAACATGTTCAACATTTAAAAAAATTTAGGGTTCAAGTATAGAGATAGAAGAACAGTTACTAACATTTACAGGAACCAAACTGCAACAGTAATATATCAAAGAACATAAGAAAGAAGCTGCAATAAAAAAGGGAGTTTGACAAGGATGTTTCCTAATCCCATTACTTTTTAATTTTGATGTTAAAGACAATTTCGATCCAGAGTAACAGAGCAAGGTGAAAAGATAAAGATACTACAATTTACTGATGATATAGTAACTATTTCCAAGAATAAAAAAGATTAGAAGAAACAATGGATAACATGGATAAAGTCCTATCAAGAACTACTGAGTGAAAATAAACAAGAACTAAACAAAAGTAATGAAATGTAGTAGAAATAATGCAGATGGACCAATGAATATAAAAATAGGTAGAGAAAAGATTATGGAGATAAAAGAATTTTGTTATTTGGGAAGTAGAATTACTAAAGATGGACAAAGCAGGAGGGATATAAAATTTTGAATTGCCAAGGCGAAACAAGCTTTCAGTCAGAAATATAATTTGCTTATATAAAAAATTAATTTAAACATCAGGAAAACATTTTTGAAAGTATATATTTGGAGGGTAGCTTTATATAGAAATGAAACTTGGACGATCAGAGTACCTGAAAAGAAAAGATTAGAAGCTTTTGAAATGTAGTTCTATAGAAAAATGTTAAAAATCAGATGGGCAGATAAAGTGATAAATGAAGAGGTGTTGCAGCAAACTGATGAAGAAAGAAGCATGTGGAAAAGTATAGTTAAAATAAGAGACAGACTTATAGGCCACATATTAAGGCATCCTGGAATAGTCACTTTGATACAGGAGGGACTGATAGATGGGAAAAATTATGCAGGCAGGCAATATTTGGACACAGTCATTGATATTATTATTACTGTTAAAATAGTAATTATTATAATTAAAAACTCTTAATAATAATTTTATTGTTATTGAATTTATAATTGTTATTATAATTTTGTGATATCATTATTATGTTATGATTAGATTATCTTTTATATTATTCATATTACTTGTGTGTATTTTGTATTATGTGTAACTTTTGTGAACATATTTTTAATATCTATACTTTTTGTGCAATATATCTTCTACTGCATAAAAAACAATAAATAAATAAAAATTCTATTATTACGGTTTGTGAGCCTGACATTATGGTAGTTGCATTACACTTTACCCATACTCATTATATTCATTACACTTTTGACAAGGGAGGGCTATGCAGCCTACAGAAGGTGATGGGCATCCAAAAATTTGGAGAGAAATCCCTGGGGAGAAACAGATTCACATGTTCCTTGTCTGGCAAGAGAATTGAGACCATGAGGCCTGAGGACAATGGACCGCAAAGCTAATCTCTCTGGTCAGATTGTGAACAGAGCGGCAATAAAAAGAGTTGGAGTACTATGTGACCCAGCTATTAATGGGTCATGGGTTCTTCCATGCCATAGGGAAAGCACCATCCCCTGACTGCCCCTACTGCTCTGGTGTACGGAATGACACTGAGCACACCATATTCAAATATGCTTGATGGGCAATGTGAATCTCAGAGCCCTGTGTCCCCATAACATGGTTGTGATGATATTCAGGGATCTGAGCAGCTTGGAGAGTGTAGGCTGATTTTTTGGGGGCATTCTCAGGTTCAAGAAGGGTGACCTGAGTAGTCCTGAGCCAGGTAAAACTAGGTAGTGGCCTTCTCAGGTTAGGATAGGAAGACTTGACCTGAAATAATATTAAAACGATTCTGGCCCAAGTTCTGATAAAAAGGAGTGTGGTTTTAGTTGGTAGTCTACAGATGGCAGTTTGATAAGACACCAGTGGGAGCTGGGCGCTCTGTGCGGTAATGCGTTTTCACCTCCTCTCCCCCCCCAAAAAATTGTTATTACAGCAAGCAAACAAACAAAATCTTTTGTTCTGTTTATTGAAAAGTAATTTTAAAAAAAATTGAACACCATTGAAAATTTCTACTCTAATTTTGTTAATGTTTTAAATTTTATTTTGTTTAATTCTTTCTTTTGCAGATTGATAAACGACATTTTTATGCAGCTCAGCTGGCCCAAAAGAAACATGTAAGTACACTAATATTATTAAATTTTGATATTCAGTGATACAAATGTATTAATTAACATAGAAATATAAAAGATTTAGTTACTGCTTAGAGATGTGTAGCAAGAATGGTGGCCATGGTGAATCTTTTAAGAAAAGCCTTCTTATTTATTTCTCAAGAGTAACTTCATAACCTCAATTCTAGATCACACATACATAAGTGTAATGAAATGATCAGCATATTCATCATAAAGAGCATAATTAATGTCTACTGCTGTCACAACTTAGCTCTGTTATAATCCCCTATTTAATGAGATTTCATTAACCCAGGTTTAATATATTAAACTTCCTCAGTTACTTAATTATATCTGGCAGTATTATTTTTTAATATTAAAGCAATATTCATCATTCTTGAAAACATTTATTCACAGCTAAGTTTTAGAAGTAAGAATTTCACATAAAAAAATTTATCACAAATTAAAGTTAAAATTACACAATTACACAAAATATGAGTATAAACATTTGTGAAGTCACCTATTTTTAGCATTCTAGCAGAAATCTTTATATAATAATGAGAACACATTCACTAATAAACAACAAACATGATGGTGAAAGATTGTTTTAGTGTCTTAAGTCATATTCTGCAAGGCAACACTAGTAAAATTTGAATACAGTTCAACAAAGTACACTGTAAATTAAATGAGTTGCCTGGACATAAACAAGGAATTCATAATGCTTAACTCATGATTAAAACAAAAAATACAGAAACAGTGACAGGCACACTCATTAACAATTCCAAGACTGTATTTCAAGATAGATTTCTTAGAACTATGATTCGGAGACTGCTGAATTAATGAAGGGAAAACCAATAGAAAAAAGACATTATAATAATATAATTGAACTGGGTGGTAAATCCCATCAAATTTTTTCAATCATAATGTAAAATATATGTACAAATTCATACTAAATCAGTTGACAGTGCAAATCTAATATGCTTCTTTTTTAAATGAAAAACGTATTAAAATTAATTCTGATGATTGTAAAGAAATATACCAAGATAAAAATAAGAGTCCATTTAAACAGAGATTTTAGAACATTTGAGACATAAAATAAAAGAATGAAATGTTCAAATGTTGCTGATTATTTTTCATTTCTCACAAACTTACAAAACAGATATATTAGAAATAAATAATAATAAACCTGAATATTTCAAAAAAATATTACATTTAAAAATGTAAAGATAAATGCAACTTCCAAATTAACAAGTAAATTTTCAAAATGACAATTTTTTAAATTGCCACAAATGCCTTAGTAGCTGGCTTAGCTACAGATTTTAATTCAGTTGATGTTTATATCTATCGTTTTAATTTTTAAGAAAAAGTAATGCATAATCTGAAATAGTATTTAAATAACCTGGTGAATCAATGGATTCAAAAAGTATTTATGTAATTGTAGCTTGCTGTTAATTTATTAGGATGTTATGGTGGTTTTTAATGATAATTATTAATGCAAATTTAATATGCTTTTTTCTGACATGAAAAGATCTTTATTTAAGTTTTTATTTTGATTTAATTTATTTAAAAAAATATATTCTGTATAAAAAGATATCTAAGAAGGCAATTCCAAAATGATCTAATTTTTGGCTGGTGTTAAAAAAAAACACAAGAATACAGAAATAAATTTTATTATATGTGTAAATTCTCTAAACATCTGTACTCTTCATATAGATATTGTCTGTATTCATTTTATGATGCTTGCTTTTGCAGATATATTTATGCTAGCTAGCCCTCTCTCTTTTTCTTTTTAGCCTCCAGAACTACCATAAGATATTACTTCAGAGAATATATGAGGATGATTTGTATGAATGTAAATGAAGTGTAGTCTTGTACAATCTCAGGTCGACCACTCCTGAGAAGTGTGGTTAATTGAAACCCAACCACCAAAGAACACCGGTGTCCATGATCTAGTATTAAAATAACTATCTTTTCTTATTTTTATAAGCATTTGAATACTAGATTGTGGATACCGATGTTCAATTATATTATGCTAGCTAGTCCATCTAACCAGAACCTAGACGCTTAGGGCTCAGGTCAGCCTTAGCAATTTCTGGAGTTCACTCAGGGGCTTTAGGGCTTCCAGAGGCCAAGGGACCTATTCTGTGACCACAGAACTTGCTTCACTCGCCATTCCCAATTTTCCAGGGGAACTGGCATCCTGGACACCCACACAGCTTGCTTCGGTTGCCATTTCCATCTACCTAGAGGGCTCCACCCCCTGGACCCACACACTGTTCATTTTCCTCATGGTTTTGAGAATAATACTGATAAATTATAGAAACCTGGAAAAGAAACTAAATTACAAAAGATAGAATAATAGTAACAATGGTAACTAAAGTACACACCTCTTTGATGATGGAAAATTCATAACTTATTTCTGTTGCCCTGGTGACAGAAATATAATAATGAAGTAAAAGGATTAATCTTTATTTTCCTTAATGAATATCTTTAATTCACAACTTCACCCACCAGTGGGGTGAAGAAATAATTAATACTTTTAATCTTAACCTTCAAGGGTGCTAGAGTTGATATTTTTGTAATGTTTTCATTCAATTGATTTGAATCATTCAGTTCAAACCTAGTTTACATAGTAATAGAAAGTTAAAGTTTGTGCTTTAATAGCAAATATTCATTACTACATAATATAGGTATATATATATTTTTTTCAAATTGAAATATGTCTAAAAACCTTGTCAATTGTGCCTAGAAACATGGGTAAAAATTTGGTTGTAAATTTTTTTTTTTATCCCAAACAAACAAAAATCCTCTTCCTCTTTATGTAATAGTATAGGTTAGATAGGTTCCAATATATATATGTATATAATTTTTATAGACAATATCTTTAACTGCTACTTTTTCTGTTGCAGGTTGATAATCTATTTTCACAGTCTACTGGACCTACTCATAATTAAAGTTTACAGCTATTGGATTTTGTTTGTTTTTTTTAATTCTTATTTAATGAGATGTAAAGGGTTGAACAATTTATTTATTTTTCTTTTCTTTTTGATGTGATATATTATTAATTAATAACAAACATTTATTTTTCTTTAAATAACTGTATTGTATTAAAATTCTTTAAGACCTAAATCTAGATTGAATTACTTCATGACATATATATATATATATGTGTGTGTGTGTGTGACACACACACACACACACACACACACACACACTTATATAAATAATTATTTACATTTATATATAAATAGTTATGAAAAATGTTTATTTTAATATTAACCTAAGCAAATTTATTGTGTTATGGAAGATTTTCAATCTATCAAACCTATTTGTGTTGGTAGAATTAGTAATTGAATAGTATTGTCAGATTTTTTTTTTTTTTTTTTTTTTATTGCTTAACCTCCGGAACCACCATTAAGGTATATCTTCAGGGGACGAGATGAATGAATTGTAGCGTGTAATTGTGTGTGTGAAAAATGCCATGCCTGACCGGGATTCAAACCCGGGACCTCCGGATGAAAGACCGAGATGCTACCACTCGGCCATGGAGGGCGGCTAAGTGTTTAACATTAGTATAGAAACTTGGATTGGTTGTATTTAAATATTTTTTTTTATTGAATTTCTTTAGAATAATTAGCAAATGGATCTCTTACATTTCTGTTAAGTTGGTTGCTTTTAAATTCATTGACTGATAAATGTGTAGTTGTTTTGTTCATTAGTCTAAAAACAGCTGTATACCTGATTCAAGTTTTAAAGTTTATGCACTATTCTTTATTAAATGTCTGTTAATATGATGTACTGTTCATATCTGATTACTTATATTTAAAAGTAGGAATGAGTCGATGAGCAAGGTGTTTGTTGTATTGATTTGCAAGTGCCAAGTAATAATCTGATTTTTTCCATATGATTCAGTTATAAAAGTACGAGATGTGTTTTTAAAGTAAGGTCTGTTTTGAATTTCTCACCATATGCACAATGTAAACAGATTGTGCTTGTGTAGTTCAGTTATTTCAATCAATCGTAAGCTGTTTGGTCATTTTGTTTAGTTATTTATATTTCCATTTATAATGAGTGCTATTATAATTTGTGATCCACCAAGTGTGAAGTATGAGGAATAATCTGATTTTTATGATGAATAAAATTCTGTGACTGAAATTCAGAGGAAAATTATGTCACAACATAATTTATGACATAAAAATGTCATAACATTCAGGGGCTGAATATTATGACCGATTATAAAGTAAGGTAGCATAGCAGTGCTGTTTATTTAAGGAAAGATGAATAAATACTCATGATGAAGGCATAGCAGTATGTGATAACAAACTAACCGGGTTGATCTAGTGGTTAAACTTGTCATCGCAAATCAGCTTATTTGAAGTCAAGAGTTCTAAGATTCAAATCCTACTAAAGGCAGTTACTTTTATATGGATTTGAATACTAGATTGTGGATACTGGTGTTCTTTGGTGGTTGGGTTTCAATTAACTACACGTCTCAGGAATGGTTAACCTGAGACTGTACAAGACTAATGGTTCTGGAGGCTAAACAGAAAAAAGAGAGTATGTGACATATACTCAGACATACATATAACAGGTGATTTGATTGATAAACTTAATAAAATAATTCAAGAAAATCACTGCTTTACCATTTAACAATTGTCTTTTATTACTTCACGATCTTTGGTTTATGAAGTTTTGATTGATAAATTAAGCCATAAAACATTGTGTACCAGATGGATGCAGAAGGTGTCATCCAACATACACATTACTGCTTGGTTTAAATCACTGACAGTAGAATTTCTTGACGAGAGAATGATGAAGAATGTGAAACGCTGTGAAAAATGTACTGAAGTTGAAGACAGCTATGAAGAAATTAATAAATAAATGTAATTTTTACGCACAAGTAAATGTTTTTTTGTTTTTATTTCATACATAAAAAACACACCTCGAATATATATTACTTTGTGAATTTAATTTCTTGTAAATTAATAGTTTCTTATTTTATTCTGAAGTAATATTAGTGAAATTTGTTAGTGAACCAAATTTTGTTAGTGAACAATAGAAATTAAAAAAAATTTTTTTTTTTTTTATTTCCTTAATATATGTTGCAATATGTTCAACTAGTTAACAATAAGCAACCCCCTTCCCCCCATGTACTAATAGATGAGGATTATATGTATGACATGTAAATGAGATGTAGTCTTGTACACAGGCTCAGGCTGACCATTTCTGAGACATGTGGTTAATTGAACCTCTGACCACCAAAGTACACCGGAATCCAGTACCTAGTATTCAAATTCATATAAAAGCAATTAATTTTAACTAAGATTTGAATCTCAGAACCTTTGACTTTAGAAATTACCTGTTAAAAACTGATTTGCGATAAGTTAACCACTAGCCAGCTCAGTGGGCCAATAAAGAGATTGAAAAAAAATTAATTTAATGTAATAGAAAGTAACAGTATTTAAATCACCTGCACTATTATAATACCCAACTGTCAGCTTTTAAAGCATATAATTTATAGATTACTGACTTAAAAAGATCAATGTAAGAAATCAATATTAGAAAATGACATTTACTTGCTTTTTCACAAAGTACAGAAAAAAGAAAAACAAAAAAAATAATCAACTAACATACCAAAACATTTAGTCTAGTAATGGGCTGTTTTCGCAGGCAATTTTGAGAATCAACATTAATTTTCTTGAAAATTGGAATTTAGGTAGTATTTACAACCTTCTTCAAAATCTACCATGTGCCGAAGCGGGCTTTTACCCTACGGGTGGAAGCCACCTCTTCTAGGGGGTGAAACATTTTTTTATTAAAAATAAACTCGGAAATCTATAGATTGACCAATTCTAAGCAATTTTTATTCTATAACGATTTTTTGTAAAGTTGATACTTTCAGAGTTATTCACGATTGAAACTACATTTCTCATTGAAAAAACGCATTTTTCAACGTTTTTTCCTGAATTACTTAAAAGTTTTCATTTTACCAAAAAAATTATTTAGAACAAAACTGTAGCTAATAAAAAAACAAAGAGATTCATTTTTTAATGACTTCTGTAAACCCAATCCGAGTTATTGCTCGTTAAAAGACGATTATGTTTCAAGAAACCCAAAATTTGAAACCTTTAACCTTAAATAAATTGAAAATGGTGAAATTTTTGGGGAAAACTCAAGAGATCTTTTTAAAATACTTAAAAAACCTTTCAAATGAGCACTGGTAAAAGTCTTTTGCATAAAAATTTACTGACTTATAATTAAAATAAAATCACTTCTTATTTTTTTGTAAAAAAAATTTAACATTAACACCCTCGGCATTACCACCCTAATTGAAATTAATCATAACCCATTTGTAGTTTACTTAATTTGGGTATTATTGCTATGATTCGAGAGATTTGACCGGTTTGGAAAGCTTATTTTAAAAAAAATAATTGATTAAAGTGAAAATTGCATTTTTATCATTTTGAAAAAAATGCATTTTTTAAAAATAAACCAAAAACTATTCATGATATGAATACCTATACCTACAATTGTAGGTTTTTTTTACTGAAAAATTTGATATTTTTTTTATTATTGTATCATAAAAATTAAATGAGGTATGGCGGTTTAAAATTTGCATTCGCTTACTATTTTTAGCTATTTGTACCCAAGCCCTTTGAACGCAACCCTTTTCAAAAATAAGGGTTGAAAAAATTTTAATTGATGTCACGTTAAAATGCTTGAAATTCTCTACAAAATGCTTTTTTAAAAAAGTTTATAGCTTAAAAAATAAGGGAATTGTCGTTGAAAAACCAATAGCATTTTTTTTTTTTTTAATTTTGGAGCATAGGGGACAAGTATAGGAAACCAAACATATAATTCAGTAAAGTATACATACATCTATATATTTGAATATATATGAAGAATATTTACTGTCACAAAAACACACACACACACACACACTTATATGTATGTGTATATGTATAGACACACACACTTAAAGACAGAAAAATCAGAGCATTATCATACAATCGAGCAACATCTGTCACATGGTGAAAGTATTATAAATGTTCTTTTCTGGTTTAATGTTAAAAAATTTCCTTTTTTATTGTAAAAAATAATAAAAAATTAAACTAGGTATAAATAAATTTTTATCATTGTCTCTCAATATTATTGTAATTTTCAATTTATTAATTTTTATTTTTTACGTTTAGATTAATAAGGGTAATTTTAAGGCTTAATAGCCTAAATTAAAAATTATATTTTAAATAACAAAATATGAACTTTACTGTAACCTTTAAAACAGAAGTCTTCAAAGTATTTGAAAATATTTCAAAGGGTTGTGGTTGTTAAGGTTGCAACATAAAAAATATCTTGATATTATAA
>JAAAKQ030189164.1:0-12097 GCA_010016005.3 Zanna intricata | reverse complement strand
GCTACAATTCATTCATTTCATCCCTCTGAAGATATACTTGATTGTGGTTCCGGAGGTTAAACATAAAAAAAAAAAAATACATTTAAACTGTTTACAGAAGCCGCCACTTAACAGTAAGCTTGAATGATCAGCCCACATCATGTCACTGCTGTACTATTGGTCCCTAAAACATTGGCACACCATGATTAGTCATCTCTTAGAAGCATAAACATGATGCAAAAGTTGTTTGTGAAGGAATGTATTCTTGTGTGTTTACAGTACTAAAAAAGTGACATCATGTTTCAAATACAAAGCAACTATTTTTATTTTATTTTTGTTTTGCCATGTATATAAAGTTCAGTTCTGTGGTTTTGCCTTTAGGTATGTTTCTTTTGGCGTGTGTCGTGTATTTTACTACACAGTCAAATTAACATTTATGATATGATGTAAAACATTTTTCATGGTTTACAGTTCAAACTTTTTAAAATAGTTCACGTGCAAATAGTTACGGCTGAATTTAAGTTCGTTGTGAAAGGTAAAAAAAACTTTGAAGACAAGCATGCAAAATTGTATATGTGTGTGATTTCATGAAGAAAGTACCTTTAGCTATAGTAAAATTAAAAGTATTTAATTGCTATACAGAAAGTGAAGAGAGAGCTGCAGCTGCCTCTGATATTTCCAGGATTCAGGTTCAAATCCTAAGAAAAGAAAAAATAGGACCTCTTGAATCTGAGAGGCCAGAATGTCCATTCATCACCCAGAAAAAGAAATGTTCTAACCCAGTTACCAGATTAGATGATTTTGATTGGTTAGGCAAACTGTGAGGGAATTTCACTCAAAGGTGCCAAACAGTTAACAAACTCTGTAAAGAACTGAAAATTAAAATCAATCTAAAAAGCAGTGAAACTAGTTTAAGAATTTTGAAAGAATTAGGTTTTAAGTGACGCAAATAAAAAATGAAAGGAAAATTTTAGTTGAAAAACATGATATACAGAAAACAACTCTATGACAAATAAACAACTCTACAACAACTCTAAATAAACAACAACTGTAAACAAACAACATATTCATATTTACTGTAACGTGTTCATATTTGCAGGCAATCAGTGATTGTAGAAAATGTAACCAGGTGATCATATACTTAGATGAATCCTATATTTTATCATCCCATTTTCAACAGCAAAATTATGGACTGATGACTGTGGTGCAGGACTTCATTTACCAATAAATAAAGATGAATGCTTAATAATTAATTCATGCTGGAGGTGAAATGGACTTTATTCCAAACACAATGTTAACTTGGACAACCGAATCATAGTTTTTTTTTTTTTTTTTGTATGGGCGAACAACGTTAAAACATTATTATCGCCCAGAATAAAAAAAACATAATAAATAACAGGATAGTAAATAAATAACAGGAAGGATAAATAACAGGATAATAAATAACAGGAATAGAAATAAAATATTACTTAAAACCTAAAACTAATAACAAAAATAAAATATCATTAAAACTTAAAACTAATATCAGAGCAATCTTATAACTATTATCACACTCATCATCCTGAAAGTAAAACAAAAACTAACTAAAACATAAAATACACAATCCAGGAGGGGTATAAAGGGCCCCCTTACGGATAACTAAAATAAATTATCAAAAAGTGGATAATTATCAAATAAGAATCAAAAAGTGGAGATTACCATGATAGCATGAACACTAAAAATTATTTGAAATGGGCTGAAGAAAAATTAGTTCCTAACCTTCCTTCTGAGTCTGTAGTAGTTATTGACAATGCTCCATATCATAATACCCTTTCTGACAAACTTCTAGTGTCATCAAGCAAAAACAAGGCATGAGTATTTGGCTACAGTCATTCCATTTTCATCTCAAATGCTTAAACCACAATTATACGAACTAATGAAACTGAAGAAAAGTACCCGAAAACATTACAAATTTGACAAATAGTTGAAAAGAAGTGGGCATCAAGTTCTGCGGCTTCTACCTTACCATTCTGATTTAAATCCAATAAAGATGGTATGGCTAGAGGTAAAACAAGATGTTACTAGTCACAACAGGTAAACAACATGTTAAGATATCAGAAGTGCAGAAATTGCGTGAAGATAAAATGAATTCGATGAGCGATGAACACTGTAAACCTTACTGTGAAAAGGTTAAAAAAATCGAAGGCAAGTATTAGAGCCAAGAATCATTAACAGATCCTTTAACAGAATATTTGATTGTTTTTTTGTATAATGGCAAGTGATAATAGGGCCAATTATACTGAAGATAGTGAAGACAGCGAGGAGAGCATTCTAGGTGAGTAATTAAACTGATAATTCATTTTACACTAAGTAATTAAAGTTACAATAATAAACATCTAATATTTACTGTGTAATTAGTGATATTTTGTCATCTGTTATTACATTTTACAATGTAGAGTACAAAATTAGCTGCCTATATTTAATTTCAAAATTTTTGCATTCGTTTGTTAAGAATAGAACAATAATTTGGTAAAGGGCATTACTAAGAGCGAGGAATTTGTTTTACGCTGGGTAGTAATCATCACCACTCCAAGCTTGCCGTTACTTGGTGATGACTATACGTTAATCTAGTTACAAATATAAATATTAATGTGATACAAATGAGGTCTTTACTTCTACACAAGTAAGTAGTTGATGTTAGCAGACTAACTCTTGCTGATATTTTATTTTAAACTGGAGACTCCTCACAGCTAGTTTCAAGATATACAACTACAATTATTACAATCACTAAACAAAATCTAAATCACTGAAAAATTAACTCTAATAGTTACAAACTAAAATAACTGGTACAATGTAGGGGAGGCTTCTAGACTATTAACTCTGAATTTTAATAACCGAGAAAAGAATAAACTTTACATTACCATTCCCTGTCATCAGTTAATTTTATACAACAGTTTCTATAACTGCAATTCCTACAAATTTGATAAAGATGAATGAACATAGACTACAAGTCATATGCAGTACAATACTATTTTTGTGTATATCACAAATATTGTTTTTGTAATCTACATCTTACTGGCAACCAGAAAAAAATCACAGAAACAACCTAGAAAGATGCACATAAAAATAATAAATGTTGTCCTTAACTTTACCCAAAAGAAGAAAATACATTAAAATTATTATTTTATTAAAAATCAAATGTATAAAATAAAGAAAAAAATTATAAAAGTGTCTTTTGAGAGCCACATTAGTCACTGCACTAAGGCTAATAGGTTACTTGAGGAGAACAAAGGTCTGACAGAGTAGACAGACAGTCAGGTATCTGTTATAACTTGATGTTATAAAGTCTGGAAATCAATTGACCAAAACAAAAATCATATAAGTTCTTCAGTAAATCATCTATTTTTCTGTTTAGCCTCTGGAACAACCGTAAGATATTACCTCAGAATAAGGTACATATGAATGTAAATGAAATGTAGTCTTGTAAAGTCTCAGGTCGAACATTCCTAAAATGTGTGGTTAACTAAAACCCAACTATCAAAGAACACTGGTTTCCGATATAGTATTCAAAATTCATATAAAAGTACATTGGTATTATACGGATTCATAAGTATCCATATTAAACCTTTACTAGGATCTGAATCTTAGAACTCTCGACTTCGAAATCAGCTGATTTTTAATGAGTTCACCACTAGATCAACCCAGTGGGTTTCTTCAGTAAAATTAACTTCAGTCATTTACATCTTTGATTCAACAAAGAAACTGGCAACAGCATTTTATACATTCTTCAAACCCTAATATCCATTAGATTGCTCCTTCCTGAGACCAACCCATAAGAGATCTTGCAGCCATAAGAGTCACATTAATATTTTCTCGGGGACCTGAATGCTAAATGGATTATTGGCGGTGATGAAAAGATGACCTCATGTCAAGAAGTAGAACCAGCTGGACAAACAAATTCATTTCAAATGACAGAAACATTATGAATAAACTGTCCTAAAATAACAATTTAATTCCAGATCACAAGACAACCTCTAAAAAAAAGTAGCTAAAATAGGAGATTAGTTGTGAATAATGTGATAATTTAAGAATATACAACTCTGAACTATGAGAAGCCTTAATTAAAAAGTGTTCTACACTAATCTTTCCATAAAGTTGAAAAATAAAAGAAACTAGCTACATTCTTTCCCTAAACTTACTGTAATGGACACTTAAAATTACAAATGCTATATAAATAAGTTTATTTTCTTTAGCCTATCTCCTTTAAAATTAGTTAGAATCTCCTTTGTACCCATTCTCAAACCAATTTTCATATAATGGATTTTTCAGTTATCTGTTTCCAAATTTTGTGTAAAAGATCTCAAATTAACAATTCAGTCATTCTTCAATAATCTGTACTTACTTTCATGAAAACTGCAATTATTACACTTTTAATGAAATGTTGAGGCCACTACATTGTTTTGCTGGTTTTTGAAAGCAATTTGTACAGACTACTAAACTGTACTTAATCTAAATATTAACTCTTGATAATATTTTATCTATTTCTACTATTATATTTTTAATGAAATCTTCTGGGATTCTTAGTAAGTTCTAATGTTAAAATGTAAAACTCTTACATCATCATTTTTTATGTACACTGTCAATGCTAGCAAAAACACTAATATACTGTATATGAGAAAATTAACAACCTTAAATACGTATAATTTCCAAACAATAATTCATGACAAAATTTACTCAGAAAATAATGAAATATCATCACAGACATCCAGTAAAGAGCTCAAAATAGATGATAACTATACAATTAACAACAAAAATTGATGTTTAAAAAGACAATCCTCGGTCAGATATGATAATAAAAAAAAGAGTAATTTGAAATGAAAAAAATTTATTTACCTTTTAAAGTAGCTCATGAAAAATTTTTAATAATATCATGATACACTTTACGGCTGAAACTAAAGAAAAAAACTTCACATAAAGATAGCTAAGTCAACATTTGTTTTCTTCTTTTTTCTTTACAACTGGCAAAAAATTTCACTCTGATCTCCATTACAATCGTAAAATGACTACACTAAAAGTTGTTGACTACACTACTCAAAAAAATAATTTTTTTAGGTCACATATAATTTGAAATTGCCAGTAAATAAGCCTTATTACCTTAATTACCTTGGTAAGTTATCTCTAATCTTTCTTCACAAAAGTTTAACCTTAACTTTAATCCTAACCTCTCTCCACAAAACAGATTAGCATCTGTTTTGTACAGATTATGATTCTGTACAGGTCTCGATAATTCACAAACTGATAGCTAATCGACTACAGTACTGATAATGTGGTGTGGACTTTGACCTTATATGGATCATACTCTGTCCAAACCTGCTTTCTGACACTTAGATCTTGTGTTTTCCCAATATCTACTATGGTATATTAAAGTATAAAATTGAAATTAATCAAATTACTCAGAATGAACAGAAGTTGTAGAAACATAATTAGCTACTTTTATAAAAAAAATTAAAAAATTACATGAATTACACAAAATGACTCTTTATGGCAGTTCACACAACACTGAACCATAATCTGAAATTCCTGGGCTGGCTCTCTATATATTTCACACCACTAATTCAACACCAAACATTACGATGAACAAACGGTAGAAACTAGTTTCCAAGTTTTAACTTCTCAAATATTTCAATTTTTTAAATTAAATGTTGAAAATTAGGTTCATAATTTAAATTTTTATGTAATTAACTTATTAAACTATTATATTAACTTTATTATGTAATTAACTTCAAAGGTCCAACTAAATTGGTCTTTAATTCTTTGTTCTTAATTTATTTTGGGTAGTTAATTTGCTGCTATATATTTTTTGTAATATCAATAAGATTCTTGAGTTGGCTTAAAATTACATAATTTTCTGCCATGTTGTTTTATTTAAAAGTAATTTTATTTAAAAATAAAGTAAGCTTATGTTGTTTTATTTAAAAGTAAAACATCTCAAAATTTTATTTCTTTTTAGTTACTAAAATAATTCTCCACAAATTATTATGTTGTGGTTTCACAGAAATAAAACTGCATATTAAGTTAACAGACAGAAAACCTAATAAAACAGTTTTTTACTCAGTTTATAGGCTTTTAACAATTTTCTTAGCAACTTGCGGTATACAATTCTAGGATTTATTTTTTTAATTTTTGAGGCTCAGCTTATTACTAACAAAAAAAATAATAATTTTGTATTTGGAAGATAGTGATTTTATAGCTTTTAAGAAAAATAAAGACAACATAATGCAGCAAAAGACTCATTAAAAACAAGTTTTAATGAAGAATGTAAAAATGTTTTAATGTAGAATTAACAGCTTCAAGTGTGGCAGATTCTATAAAAATGAAACGTACAGGTATTATAATAGATACAAAGTAGAAGAAGAAAAAATAAAGAACAAACTGTTACATGGCAATAATACATATGATTGAGATGAGAAAAACTACATGCAGCTGATCTCAAAGCATATGAAGAGAAAGAAATGTATGATGAATTCAGATTATAAGAACTGAATTCAATTGCGAATTATTTAGAGATAATATTGTCAGAATTAGGCTGTTTAGATGAAGTCAGGATTGAATAGGTGGTACAAGTTATTATGCAAAATATATGAGATTGGAAATGTGCCTTCAGATTTAAATTTCTGTTCTTCAGCTAAAAATAAAAATGTTTTGGTACAAAAAAAGTTTAACAACAAAATTTAACAGAAAGTCAGGTTATGATGCATTAAAATAGTACTACTAAATGGAGTGATAATTTTATACCAAAAACAAAAAATTTTGGTACATTAGCATTAAAATTATTAAGACTGGATAACATATGGAAAGGATTAAAACCAGATTAGTTCAATGGAGAGGCTTATAAAGAAAAGAAAAGAAATTTAACATCAAAGGTATAGGAATACTTTTTTTTTTTTTTTTAGATATATATATATATATATAGACTTTATGGTCATGAAATATATATGAAGCTAGAATGACAAAGAACAGAGATCTTTAAGCAGTACCTTTATATAAGAAAGATAAAAATTAGATTGCTTGACAAAAGTTAAACTGAAAAGTTTTTAAAATGAATTGGAGAGAAAAAAGAAGCCTGTGGTAAATGTTTACATGCACTAGGTCAGCAGATCATACACTGAGGCAACCAAGATAGATTATTCAGTAATAGAAAAAAGATACAAAACTTTAGAGGAAACAAGTTAGAAAATGTAACCAAATAACTACAGAAGTAGTAAAAGACAACATAGTGTAACCAAAATATGAGCATAGAATAAAAAGAAACAAAGAAATATATCACATCACATGATTAAACACATTACATTAACATCTATAAACAAAAATTCAGAAAAACAACTCAGAAATTTTAAAAAGAAGTTTACAGTATGTAGCTTTATAACAAAGAAAACGAAAACATTACACACAAAACATATTCATCAAACTGACACCTAAACTGAAAGGTACATAACTAAACTGCTACTAACTGCTATATGTTACATGGAGGTCGATGTTAATAGAATCTCAATCTTCAACAAATGATTTTAGCACATAAAAGTAGTCAATAATAATGAAAATCTGCCAGAATTTACAGAAATGAATACAGCAACATAACACCGACCCAGATATTCTATATACTGACAAAAACAGGGCATCTTAATACACTTAAGATAATGAAATACACAAAACATTAAAGAAAAATACATTAAATTAATAAACACGGTTTTCAAATCTAATACTTTTTTATCATATTCCTGTGGTCAAATTTGATTGAAATCTTAACTGAAAAAAAAAAACTTTAACTAGAATTGCAGTTCTAAAACAGTAGCTCTTATGTAACGTATAAAGATCACAAAGAGCTATTGATAAAAGTTGCAACAAAGGTAACAAAAATCTTTCAAGTAGGCCTACACATTTAACTGTTTTTATCGAAGGAAATTAGTTTTTAACCTTCATTAGAAAACTTCATGAACAGAATCAAAATTAAGTCATTGAATGGATAGAAATAAATTAATAGCTTTTGTAACAATAAACAAAAAATTGCTTACTTCACTCACTGCTAAAAGACAACTTCCTAAACGAGTATTTACGAATATGTAATAATTTTTGTGTTTTAACAACTAGGTCTTACTGTTTTACATAATTCATTAGAATAAAAACAAATATATTGTTTATAAAAAAAAATTCAGTTTACTTGGAGCTTGTCAGCTAGACATTAGTATGTAAAAAATAATTCACATATAGGCAATAAGTAAATAGGGGTATGAAAATCGCAATACACACTCTGCAATAAATCTAACCTTGACTGAAAGGAAATGAAGACAAACATAAGAGGTCATAAACAATTTTTTTAATCTGATAAACACACACTAACACCAATTATAACCAAATTGAAAATAAAAAAATGACGTAACAAATGCTTGAAAATAGACATAAAGAGGACTTACTTCCTGTCAAGAAATATAAAATTCAACAGCTTTTACATAACGGATTAAAAAAATTGAAAATAACAATAATAAATTAAAAGTAAAGTAAATCCACCAAAGTAACTCACCAATTCAAATGTTTGCGAACGTGCGTTCATGTTTCTGCTTACAGTCCATGGCCAAATCTGCGACTAGAAAAATCATGACTTCAACGACTTAATAATTCTATACGTATAATACATATAACAAACTTATATATAAATTATTAAAATAAAACAACTGGTACCACAAACTGTAGTACTATTTTCAAAAGCTGGTGTCTGCATGATTTACTGCAATATTACAGATATTGCGAACACGGGACGAAAACAATAACCAGATGATCATTCCGGCTGCTACTACAAAATCAAGGCTACCGCCTTCATAATAATGTCGTCATACACTGTTTTTATTTTTTAATTACAATTTAAAAAATGGCAATTCGAGTTAAAGGAAAGCCAAAAATTTATCTGATGGAAAGGAGAGTGATATTTGATACTTTCTGGAATGAGAAAAATTGTTAAGTTTATATTACTTCATCTTTTTAGATATTTACACTACTAGAAATATTTTATCTCCGGGCAGTAGGTGTTAAACAGATCCGGTAGCACTGCAGTTGTTAATCGTACGAGTTTTTATTTAATTATTTTTTTTTTTTTTTGAGAGAACGTCACCTACTCTTCTTATCTTGTTGGTAAGCTACGTGTTTGCAAAACCTGTCGTACTTGCCTCGCATATTCACAGACCTATAAAACTGACACGTACTCTTGCAGTATAAAAAGGATGTTCCATTACTAAAGTATATTTTCTTGTAACCGCCTAAAGACCTACATTTTATTACCTTCCATAAATACTTTATTTGATAAAGCATCTTTTAATTTTGTTGAAAAACCAGATGCAACCATAACTTTTGAATGAATAAATTACAATTTTTTTTGTAATTCGTTATCACATATAAAATTAGGATCGTATTTGGGTGATGAGAATATAGTTTAGGGATAATGCATACAGAAAATTTCCCTTTTGCCCCATTACTTAACAAAACAATGTATTGGCATGTCAACCATGAGCCCAATAAAGAAATTATTATATAGAAATTTTTAAATAAATTTCATCAACTCAATATAACTGAGAAATTTCCCTTTTGCCCCATTACTTAACAAAACAATGTATTGGCACCTCAACCATGAGCCCAATAAAGAAATTATTATATAGAAATTTTTAAATAAATTTCATCAACTCAATATAACTGAGAGACTAGTCACCAGAATAGTAGCAAGTTGTAAATCTTGCATAAAAAATTGTGGCAACTACTTTATATTATAGCTTGCATAAAAATTACTTTAATAGTTATTTCTGTTTTTGTCATCAATATAAACACTTTTGAAGGAGCTATTTACATATGGTTAAGATTGTAATTTACTGACCATTAATAGACTACTAAAATTAGATTTTTCAATAAAATATAAAACAGGATGCTCTGAGTAGTGTGCTCAGATATTACTCTTAATACATTAATTATGTTCTTCAAAACCACAAACTATTAATTTCTATTCTCTTAGCAGTTGCCATTGAATTAATATATGAACAATTTTAATCAAATTAGGTATCATTTCTTTTTTCTGTTTAGCCTCCGGAACTACTATAAGGTATTTTACTTCAGAGGATGATATGTATGAATGCGAATGAAGTGTAGAAATTAGGTATTACTTACTCTACAACACTCACACTTGTATTTTAACTAATAAAAACTTGTTCTTTACAGGCATGTTTAGCTCTATTTCTTACATATAAAAAATATCTAGAATGTTTACTTCTCAAGACTGAAGTATATTTGTTTACAACCACAATTAAAGTAATAAGTTTTTTTATTACTATTCTCTAAAATGTAAGCATTAAAAATTACGCTTTTCATAATTCAAATAATTATTCATTGAAGAATCAAAACGACTTAATATTAAATCTACATGTATTAATACCTTTACATCAGTTGCCCACCAAGTGAAAATTTTTGATATTTTATCAGATGATAAACAGATTGATTCTATTTAAAAGTCTTAAGTAAAAGCTTTCCATCACTATTGAATATTTGTTTAACAGATGTAAATTTCTGTCAAAAATACTATCAAGGAAGCATTTAGTTACACAAGGTTTCAGGACAAAAATTGCTCAGATTTTGTTTGTACCAATAAATAATGTAGAATGATAATTAAAAAAGAATACTTTATTTCTAAAAGATAGCAAAAAATCAACTTCCAAAGAAACATTACCATGGGATTATTTCCATATTAAACAGCCTGCAGTAATAAAACTTACCACATTTTGATTGGTCACTGCTCCAACACTGTTGAAGTAGAGGAATTTGAGAGCAGCATATGCCTTGCTTTTTTTCTTTTTAACCTCCGGAACCACCATTAAGGTATATCTTCAGAGGATGAGATGAATGAATTGTAGCATGCATGAAAAATGCCATGCCTGACAGGCATTCGAACCCGGGACCTCCGGATGAAAGGCCGAGTCGCTACCACTCGCACCACGGAGGCTGGCATATATATATGCCTTGCTGTTTAATTTTCCATCATGGTATGGACTGGTGCACTTCTTGTGGAATCATTTATCTTAAATAATGTTTTCATTTCTACTGCAGAGAATTTCAAAAAAAATTTGTGCTTATGGGTTCAACAATTTTTGAACTACAGGTTAAGTTGTATGAACTACAGGGACCACTCAGTGTGTATGGTAGTGTTCTGTCGCTCCGCAAAAAGTGTTTATTTAATTGGTTTTTTGGTTGATTTTTATGGATTTGTTGGTTGGAACTTAAGGTAATACGGTTAATGGACTTACGATCTTTTTGGTGATTTGGATTACGGACAAATTTTTTATTACAGTTTTTTATTGGGTGCCTTTTATAGGGCCTGACGGGCTTAAGGTGCACCTTGTGCTTGTTTGGTCAGATTTTGTGATTTGTTTTATGTGGACAGTGATTTAGAGATAAAGCTTCTTTCATTCTTCGGACTCTAAAGTAAGTTTTTTGACAATGTTTTATTTATAGGTTATACCTGTATAGTAAATTGGTTAAAATTATTTTAAGTGTACTGCTATGTCATGACTCGTCGATTACGTCACAGTCCTTGAGTAGTAAACAACAACTTAGAATATTTTTCTTTGAAACCGTGTATAGCTACTGGAATAATTCTAAGTCCTAACGCTACTATAGGAGGGTCCAACTTTCGTTGATCTTCTCTCGTTCCGTCGTCCCGATTTCGTTCCCCTCCCGGATCTCCATCGATCCGGGCCTCCTGGTCACAATCCTACCCCCCAAAAAAATTTTTATTTTTATCCCCCCAAATTTTTTCTTTTCTATTTTCTCGACCCAAATAACCTTGACCCCTCCCCCCAAAAATTTTTTCTGGCTAGTTTTTTGGTCGAATACATTTTCGACCCCCCCAAAAAAAACAACCCCCCCGATTTTGACGTGGGGGGTGTTAATACACGCGGTTTCGGGTAGAGGTCACGAAACTGACATTGTTTTTCAGTTAAGAGTTAAGGTCTGACCATGGAAGTGGAAAAACCGAAGACGCAAAAAAGGGTTCACTCCTTGGTTGACGTCAGTAGCGATGGTGATTCATCAGAGGGTACAGACATGGATC
>JAAAKQ030189142.1:0-12097 GCA_010016005.3 Zanna intricata | reverse complement strand
TCCGCGTTCTTCCCTGTAGTCATCTTCTCGACCTCCTGAAACAAGAAAGAAGCAAACAGGGAAAATTATTTTTAAGGACCAATGAGGTTAGTGGCCCTCATCGCCCGTTGTGACGAACTGCGACGGCTCGCTGGACGCTGTAGACCATCTCTCTCTCTTCTCTTGGTAACCTCTTTAATTAACCGCTTTTCTTCAAGTTCTGAGAAGAACCGAGCGGCCGAGAGAGCAGGTTTCTTCTTTCTTCTGCGCAGGCCTTGTCCCCGAAAGGGGCCAAGAGCAGTGAGGCAAATTTAACGGGTTGCATCCGTTTCAGGTTCACCTTAACGCCATTGCGGAAAAGTTTTTTTTTTGTCAATGTAGTCGGAAGCCGACTTCGGATGTCTTAATAGATTACATGAGGAATCCTTATGCAAATCCACAATAGAAAGTACCCTTCTTATTTAAGAATATTAGTCTGTAAGTAGCAAAAAACCTACTGAAAAAGCGTATATGAGGTTTGTCGTTCCCCCAAAAGTTAGGGAAACAAACACTTGTTTCAGCAGGGAATCGATCCCCCAACGCTGATTTATCTGTTTCAGGTACGCCTCATCGGGGATCTACAACCGACATTAGTTGACCAATGTAGGTTTACGGTATTATAACTCGCTTACAGCCGGTTTTATGGAAAGGCAGACGAATGAAGAAAAGAAGAAAGAAGATGACGAAAAACTGGAACCAGGCCCCAACCTTGTAATATTTTTTGGTTTCACTCAATGTGGACTTCCGATTTTATCTTAAGTCTTCAAACCTAAAAATGTGAATTTTAAAAAGCAACGTAAAACGTTTCTAATTATTGTCGTTTGATGTTGAAAATTAATGAAAAATATAACATTTTTTTGTTTCGTTCGTTGTGGATCTCGAATGCAGATCTAGACTTCTTCAGACCTACTATTTATAGTAGGTTTATATTTTCTTAATTATTCAAAAAATCTACATTTTTCTATTTAAATAATCTGTTTTTATTTAATTATCTTAATTAATCTACCATAGAAATATTTCATCGCTTCTAAAATTCCGTTATTTGGACTGAAGAAGCTGAAATCGGCATCCAAGATCTACAATCAGCGAAACGAGAATAATGATATATTTTAAAAAATAATCGTTTAACTACAAATTTTCTATTTAAATAATCTGTTTTTAATTTAATTATGTTATTCAACTGATAGATATTATTACATCACATTTTAAAATTCATATTTATTTTGACTGAAGAAGTCGAAATCGGCATCCGAGATCCACATTGAACGAAATAAAAAAATGTTATACTTTTCTAAATATTCGTTAAATTTCAACATTTTTATTCTTAAACAATATGATTTTAAATCAAGTTAATAAAATGAGAATAATTAGAAATATTTATATCACATTTAAAAATTCACAAATATTGCAGGTGAAAAATATAAACACATATTTAATCTTATTGTATACAAAATATGAGAAAAATTGAAATATTTTTTTAATTTTGGGGTTAAATATACATACATATATATATATTTTTTTTCAGCATAAATGGTTGCTGTCATTGATATTTCTCATATTATTTTACAGATAGTATACAGTACATGAATGCTGCAATTTATTTCATTTTTTAACAGAATAAAGATTATGTAAACATCATAAAATCATGATACATTTTTTGCAAAAAAGTAAAAAATCTAATCTCCCTTTGTATCTACTATTTGGATACAGATTCTACTCATTACAAAAATACTATTATATGGTTGATATTTTGTTTACCTTGAGAATTATATGAAAAAAAGTCATTTTCTTGAGAATTTAAATAATCATTATAGTATTAAAAAGTTAAATAAAAAATTAAATAATCGCAATGTACTGAATTTCTGTGTAGTAAATTTAAAATTGTATTATTATACAATATATGAGAAATATCCAAGATATTTCAATCATTTCTGCCAAAAAAAATATATTTACTATTAAAAACTGTTGTCAAAACTACTTCAGACATGCTGGGTAGAAACTGCACATCTATATATTTATGCTTTTTAAACTTTGGTGAGTAATAATATGTTCTTGTCTGCAGCTGTAATTCTAATAATAATACTAAGGAAACATGTTTACGGTTGGAAAGAAAATGAAATACAAAGGTAACAAGAGCAGTAGTAAGGTAAAGTTATTTTATTCATCAAATATCAGCAAATGATAAAAAATGTATTTTTATGTAAATAAATGAAGTTTTTCCAATAATACAAAACAAATTATGCATTAACAAAGCAGCAGAATAGCACAACCCACAACAATATATAAATATATATCAAAATTGCAAATAGTAATTTCATTTAAAAAAATATATAACAATAGAAGCCATAAATTATTACATTCAATTGATTTGCAGATATATTATACAATCCCAGATACTAAAACTACTGCTAAAGCTTTAATGAACCAATGATGGTAGATTAAAATAATTTAAATTGTATCAAAAAAATAATTTTTGATCAGAAAATGATTAACATTAGCAAAAAATTTCTAACTAATTAAATATAACATTCATAAATATATGTTTTTACAATATGTATATATAATTTGTTGTCATTAACAAATAATATTAACAAAGCATTATATACTTATTTCTTTTCGATTATAATGAGATTTGTTATAAAAGTTATTTTAAGCGTATATAAACTAAAAAAAGATTAAGTATTAAAAAATTATAACAAATAAATTTAAAAAGTAATACTGGAGCATATGGAATTTTGATTACATTGTTAGTTTTTCTTTAATTAGTAAAGTTATTATCTATCATTTCTGTCCTGTAAAAAATTAGAAAGATAAAAGAATTCTTTCTTCTTGTGCAAGAAAACTAATGAAAAGCTAAACATAGGGCATGAACAATTGAGACAATACAACATAGAGTTTACATATTACAAAAAAAAAAGTATTTATAAAAATATCCTGACTAGATATTCTCTGTAAAAAAATAATAAATGTATGTATATTTTTTAACAGTTTCTAAAAAAAAAATTCAGTATAAATAATATAAAAAAATATAAACACTATTATGTCATGAGATGATGTAAAAAAATTAAACATAACAAAAAGAAAGTGAATACATAAATAATAATAAATAACTAAAATGTAATAAATACAATATTAAATGTAAGACAAAATATTTTAAATGCCGTACTACATAAATAAAATAATAATTATTTGGTAACATTTAAGACAAACAGTAATATAAAATTTATAACATTTATGTAATTTAAAAAAAAAAAAATATATATAAAGCTCTGTACAACATAGACATAATGATTAACTACTTTAAATGGTGAACAAGAAGGAATTGAATTATTAAACTTAATTTTTTTATGGTCGGACAGCTTCAGGAGTTGCATGAAAACGGCGGTATACAGATTGAACATAGGTAAAAACACATTTCCAATCTGGACGTCTCATTATAACCATATCTTCAACATCAAGTAATGGTGCTATACCAGCTTCTTCCCTAAAAGAAAAAAACATTTTTTTAAATATTATATTTCCTTGTATAAAAAATACTAGTGTTTTTTACCTCACCATATCCAATATAAATAATAGCACATAAACTATAGTACCGGTTACACATGTCTAGTATGAGTATTTAAAATGAAGCGACCTATCTTCTCCTCTTTTTCTCTTCTGTGCTGTAGGTATATTTTTCATCTATCCTTATTTACTTTTCTCATGTCGTACTGAGAAATTGTAGAGACTAAATTCTTAGAAGAATTGGATTCATACCTGACTCGGGTTACCGGTATCGCACCATTTCAATACAAAATTCACAAATAGCTTTATTATTGAATGACAGACAGCAAGCATTAAAAGACGCAAAAACTAACAAGATACTGGTGTACTCTGATCTAACAATGGAAACACAAATAACATGTAATGGGGGACTTGTAAGGCACAAAAATTACACGGGTTAGTTTTTGAAACAAAAAACCACTCCCCACTAATATTGAAAGATTTATCCACAACATAACTCATTATAATAATCGGCATAAAAATACAGCTAACTAATTATCGCTGTTAGAACTGACAACTACGCTAAAGAACTCGATGTTATAAAATACTGGTACATAGTATACACATTTATTGAAACAATAGATATAAAGTACAGGAGAAATTCACATATATACAAAATTTCTAATATTTGCAAATGAGATCATTATTGTGTTGCTTTTTTTCATTACAAGCAGAATAGACATTCTGCTATCGTAGAGCAAACTAATAAAACATAAGCTAAAAACATCACAACCCTGGAATATAAAAATTAAATTGCCAGAACTACACTAAATATTATCAGACAGACTGAATGCAGATTTAGTTAGAACACAACATACAAAAGCATTACACTAATAACAGAATTCATCTTTGGAAATCACAGAGTAAAAATAGGATCTGACCAAGAACAGTAATATTAATCATTAACATGTAAATTTCAAAGATAGCACATAAAAAAAAAAAAAATCAAGATCTCAACAAACAGAAAATATTAAATTTTTCAAACATACAACTGACCAAAATAATATGATAATGATAGCAATTTTTTGAATAAAAGGGTAAAAAAAAAAACAATACAGATAAAATGTATTATTTTATTAAATATTAAAAGGGTATTTCCTAATTTTTTTTTTTTGAGACTGGTGCATTTATGAGTGTATCAACAATATTGCAATGGAACAATGGCGCTCTGCTGAAAGGGAGCTACAAGAATAGTTTCCAAATAGCATTGTTACTAGAAGTGTTTGTAATCAATGAATTTAATAAAAAAAATAGTTTTATAATAAACATTACATTACTTTAGTTAATTTTAAGCAATAATTGCTTTCATTACATTAATAAAAGCACTTCTTTTAAAATGAATTACCTTCATATTTTTATATACCTTCTTTATTAGCAGTGCTACAACAATGTTATCTGCAACAATAAGGTGCTGTATTTGACCGCAAAACTTTGGAAGCCCAATTCCGTACATTCAGGTGACGAGTAATTTATATTGGATTTTAAAAGATTTTTCATTTAATGATGCAAGATTTTGTTATTTACTTACATAATCTTAAACCTTAATAAAAATAATTAATAAAAAACGTAAGAAATTATATACAGCAATTACTATCATTATCTAGTTTTGTATAAAAAAAAAGTTAACGTAACTAAAATAAAATTAGTAACTTACTCAGCAACTTTAAAAGCAAGCTCAAAATTATGTCTTCTTTGTTCAGGTGTAAGTTTATCATAATCAAATGCTTCAGGACAGAAATGATGGATGAGAGCACAAAAAGCTAGGCCATTGCTCCAGCTTGTTGAAAAGTTTTCTATTTGGATGTTCTATACATACAAAAAAAAAAATACATCATAAAAATGAAAATATCTTTAACCATAATTTAAACAACAATAATAATAATAATATTATAATTTTACTATAAAAAAAATATTTTCTACTTATGGTAGAAATAAAAAAACATGAAACAGTTATTAACACAATGGCATGTAGCGCTTTCTAAAGAACATCCCATACAGATTTTGAGTCCCCAGAGACTATTGGCACTTATCAATTTGAAGTGATTTTTTTCTGTGCTATGTAAACATTTTTTTTTTACTTGATGATCAAACTGGGTCATGATTAGAATAAACAACAAAAAGAATGATGTGAACAGCTTTTTTAACATTATATTGAGAGAGATGACTTTCTCTTTACAATATTGTAGTGAAAGACAAATTTTTAAATGTATCATTATGACCAAGAAGAAAAAAAGCAGAGCGTGGAAAACCAGAACTATGGTTTGCCATAATCAAAAACATTCAAAATACAACCCTTTCAAAAAAAATTCTCTTTACAGTGTTTTGGTGTTTAGTAACACTTGTGTGCAACTATCTTGAATCTGGGTCGTTTGTAAATTCTGTACGATAGATACAGACATTAAAACATCTTATGAGACGATGCGTGTCAGTTCTACAATCCACAGAGCTGATAATTCTGTACACGATAATGCTCGGCCACACATTGGGAGCAACTTCTAAGGTTCTTTCTTTCTTTTAAAGTTGAAATTTGAAGTTATTCCCATACACTGTATACTCAACAGATTTGACACCCTCCAATTTTCATATTTTTCCGCAAATATTCACAATGGATGATGAACTGAAGGACACTCTGAGGTTGTAGATCAAGGAAAGACCACCAGCATTATTTCACTGATGGAATAAGAAAATTGATTCACTGTTGAGAGAAATGTACAGCTATCATGATTCACTGCATGGAAAAATATAAGTATTTTCTTGTAGCAAATAAAAAGTACTTTTACACCATATTTTTTTAATTTGACCATCTCTTTTCATTTTCTAGTTAGCGATCTACATTACATTTCAAGCCAGTCTTCATATAATCTTTTCTTTTATTTGTACAGTATAAAGTATTAATATTATGTTTTAATCAATAACTATGCATACACATTGACATAGTTAAGCATGTTGTATCTTATCTGAATGAGAGACAGGTAACAGCTGTTACGACCTGTTGCTCTTAACAAGTATATATATTTAACACCAATGTGATATAGATACATCGATGTAAATTTTACAGACTAATTACAGCCAAACCTTTTTAGATAATGAGCGACATGAATTAACAATATTTTAATATATGAAATAATGTGATATCCAATTCAAGAAATAAATTCATCACTGTTTGATCGAGAAAACAGCATTCTGATTAGTAAATCAGATAATGAGAGACATGAAATAACAATAAAATAATGCGATATCCAATTCAAGAAATAAATTCATCACCATTTGACTGAGAAGTCAGCATTCTGACTTGTAAATCAATTTCTAAACGCAAAATCACTGATCAGAAATAAGCTATTGGAGGAGAAATGACCTCAAAGCAAATATCTGAATAGTTGTGTTTATCAAGCTTTAGTTCCTTCACAGGTATACATTTTCATCATCAACTCTTTTCCTCTTTTAAAACTTCTTCCTAATTTTGAAAACTGTGGACACAAATAGATCTGTTACATGCATTCTAAGAATGCAGAAACCTGTAGAGTCCTTGCATCCTTAACTTAATTATGATCTGCTTATGGCTATACACTTGGATTCTATCTCCTGACAGTAAATCACAAGATACAACAGATAATAATACATGGAATTTTGCAGTGTCATTCTGAATACTGTAGAATGAGGGAAATTAAGGATTATTGTAAACAGTCAATTTCTGTTACACCTATATATAAGTGAATTTAAATGTAACTTTTCATAAAACAATCGTAAAATGATATACAATTTATTCTTTTCTGAATCATTACAAAATTTAAAATTATTGTGTTAACAATGAACTGCTATACATTTTTGAAATTCTAAATTGTGTGCACAATTCTAACCGATAGCTTAGATAACTGAAGATACATAGTTCCCCTATTTTGACATACCATTCTTACTTCATTTGGCTTTTATTGTACTAAATCTATACTATCATAGGTTATGGAACTATTTTATTATGAGAAATTTAACTTCTTGATCACTGACTCACCAAAATTAACACATTCCACAAAAATGGTGCACAGCTTAAATTAAAAGTAACTTAAGTAAAAATGTTAGAATACAGAGCATTTAGAATTATCAAAACCATAAAAAAAAATTAATTAAAAAAGCAACAAACATATAAACCATATAAAATAAATACATTGTTTCAAGGTGACATAACTTAATTGCACAGGAGATAATTTTTGGATCTGATTGTTCATTAATTTAATTGATTACTATTAACTGCAAGACTGGGAAGCTGTGAACATCAACTAATGAGAAATTCTGTACTGTAACCAGTTAAATCATACCAGACACAAGCAATGTCTATATTTTTTGTTTGTATATATACATATTATTTTATGACTTATAACATGTTTTACCTCTTTAAGATGCTCGGCTTGATTATTATTCTACATAATTATATAACTTACATTACCAAATAAAAAATGAATATACATGTGTTGTTAAAATAAAAAAGTACTTGCACAGCAGAAATGGTATTTTACATGTTATATAGTAATAACATAGACAACGTTCCCCACCTATTTATTGAAAGGACTTCCCATAATAAATTTAAAAAATAAAATGAAAAAATATTTCATAAATTATTGTTTCTTTCTTTATTTTAATATAGACTGCAGTTTGTTATTTCCTTAATACATAAATAACTAGTATTGTAATTCACTTAATTGTAGGTAATGTTATTTATTGTAAATTAAATATAAATAACAAGTCTGTAACATTGTACAAATAAGAACTACATTCGTACCAAACAGAAGCAAATTAGAAATCAGTCAAAATTAAAAATATGAATTTATAAAGAAAGAAAAAAACAAAAACTATTTAAATGATAAAATAACATATAGTTATTTTGCTATATAAACTTAAACTAAATAAATTCATAATTAAGAAAACTTAAGATGTTACCTGTTACAGATTTAAAAAACAAACTTAATCAGTAAAATAAAACTAATCTCATAAAAAAATAAACTAAATAAATGAAATTAAAATAATTAAAAGAAAAATATAAAGTGACACCACAAGAGTGAAACAAAAATTCATAAAGTAAACCTTCAAGGATGTAGATTTACACCCATGTAAGAAAAAAAAATCATAACAATGGACAACTGAATTGTGACCCAAGCAACATGCAAATACTACTGTGACAAAAAAAAAAAAAAACAACATGCAAAAAATAAACACTTAAAAATAAAAAAGTATGCATGCTTTTAGTAAAATGTTAATTCAGTTTAAGACAGATGAAATTGAAGAAGGCACTACAAGTACCTTATATTCCTGTGTTTGAGCCTGCACCCAGCTGAGAAGTCGATCTTTGATGGTTGATGCACTTCTTGCGAGCTTAGGATCCGTGAATTTAAAGAGGGGAGTATCAGAAGAAGGCGCACGGCTACAAGCAATAAAGCCCCTTTTTGTTAGGTATAATGCTTGCACTAATTGTTTATTTTTTAATTTTTTTTTTTAATTTTAAGTTAATTGAAAGAGGTTGGTAGAAGAGGGAGCGACCACTGTCCTTAAATAATTTCATTATCTACATTATTAGTTAAATGTGCACAAATAAATTAAGTTTGATTTTACAAACTGTGCTATAATTATTATCACTATTATCATCATTAACTTAATCATTTACAAACTAGACGAGTTGTCATTTAAATGGTATCATTCTGTACAAAATTCCATTCTTATTAAATGTAAAATGCAAATGTTAATTAATATAATGAATAATGCTTTGAACTGTTAGACTAAACTATATTAAAAATAAGAATAACTTTCAAAATGTTACTGTAAAAGGTACTAATAATGTGGGCACCACGTTGAAATTTTTTCTATATGAAAGCAGAATCATTGACAAGAATAGTTTACATAATTTTACATCTCTTCATGGTCATTTTTATATACAATTAAACAAAAAATTAATTTGGGTAATAATATTTTACATGATAGAAATATTTATTTCATTTTTATTTTGTGTACTAGAAATATTTAAATGAGTAATTCATTATATTTTCTACTTTTTTGGTTGAAAAGCTAATGAGATTACTATTGGTCCAAATGTTCAAACAAATTATTTTAGAAAAGGAGAAAACAAATTGATAAAGAATTCACAAAAAAAATTTACAAGTAGCAGCATACAGACAAATGTAAACAACAATAAGGAATAGTGACAGAAATCCTATGAGGGAAGAAACCAGCAGACAAAAATGGGTGTAAGAATCCACTCTCAAAAATACCCACAATATTGTGCTTTTTTTTTCCAAACAAATGTAAAAATAAAATCAACAATATGAAAAACAAAATAAGTATCTAAAACATAAATATCTAAGACATCAGCATTCGGGGCTCCCCCAAATATGAACAGTGATTGAAAAATGTATAAAATTCAGACAAAAGCCTATCAGATTTAATGAATTTAAAATTTCTTAATTTCATATGTACAATTTATGATATATTGTTGAAAAGCTCTAAATGAGGGCTTATTACTGCACTTAAGAAGTACAAAATCCAGAGTTTTTGGATTTTGGGCTTTTGTGGACACTTTTGGTCCAATCGGTAGCAATCAAAAGGGGAGGTGCACAACTAGTTGTTAAAATAGTCCTAAATCCAAAATTTCATCATCCTACAACTAATCATTTTTGAATTATGTGACATACAAATGTACGTACAGACATCATGCCGAAACTAGTTAAAATGGATTCAAGGAAGGTCAAAATGTTGTGCAAAAATGTCAGAACTCTTGATGTCAAACCAGCTGATTTAAAACAAATTTCTTTATCATAATAGCAACTGGCAGACAATAGTATCCTCTACCCATTTATTTAAAATCTAAACATTTTATTGTCTTTTCTATCTAAAGCAATAGAAAAATGATACCTACATCAGTATGCGAGTAATAGTTTATGAAAATAGAATTTTGTGTTAATAGATAATCCAATATGATCAAACCTAATTTTTTTTTAAAAATAAACTTGTTCAATAAAGTAGTGCTCATTTATAAGCACAATTCAAGATTACACATTACAAAAAAAAAGTGTATACAATCGTTAGAACAAAATTTTAAAGTGGTGCCTGTACAATAAATATGTATCTTAAAACAACTATTAATGATTTTTCAGTAATACATTACAAAAATAATAAATATAATAGCTAACTTAAAAATGTGTTACTGAATGTTCAAGCAGTGATATATAAAAATAATGAATAAAATAATAATGAAAAAATGGTTTATATATTCCCCATTGAAGTGCATAAATTCTTTCCATATTTACTTATAAAAACTACATTAACTGTACAGGTTGACCTAAGCTGCTGAAACCATAAAATTGAAGTTCATTTTAATGTTTTACTTATTACACCTTTATGATAAACCCTCATTATTAGCAAGATTATTATTATTATTCAACATAAGTAGTAAGAATATGTGGTGGCCCATTCAAACACTTTTTATAAAGCATCCTCTTCTACATTTATAACCCAAAAAATGTCAACAGTGTGCGATTATCCAGCCAAATGAAAACTGGATCTAGCATTACTTAATCTTAGCGCAAATTACTTAACTTCAGTGATCTAATAAAATTAGTTTTTTAAAATTAATAAAACTAAATCTGATTATAAAATATTTTACTCTAATTTTACATCCTTTATTTTTAAGATTTTTTTTTTAAATCAGGGGTGATCTTTTTATAATAATCATAGATAATCATAAAAAAAAGACTGCAAATATATTGACAAAAGGATATACCTGAGGTGTGAAGATATCAGAGTGTAAAGGAATACAGTTCAAAGTTATATCCTGATCCCAATTATTTTCTTTTATTTATCTGTAATATTTTTTTACCACATTCTCTTCAATTTTTTCTATTTCTTTTCATAAAAGTAACATTAAAAAAGTAGCAATAGAAAAATTAATATAACAGAAAAAATTAGATGGCATTTATAGAGTAAAAGATTTATATTTTTTAATTTATTAAAAAAAAATCTTTTTTCTGACTTTGCCATATTGATTAGTTTTGTTGTTTGAAAATCTAACCAAATCATTCTGACAAAATAAAAACAGATGTCAATATCTATAAATCTCTCTTCAAAAAAAAAGAAAAAGAAATAAAATTAAAATATTTCATATAGTGAAAAAATCAGATAACAAAGCGGTTTTAAAGGACCCAGGACAAAAGAAGAGCCTCACTGTATTTATAGAAAGATTTATAGAAACAAAATGAAAACGGTGAGAAGAAAATAAAATGGTTCATCTGGAATCAAAAGATGATCCTACCCATTACTGAGAGTGTCAGTGTGAAGCACATCGTTAATATTGCCTTTCCGTACAGCGGGTAGATAGTTTAAGTCTCTGCTATAGTGTTAGCCGGAATCCTAGCCACCCAGGCTGCTACCTTCTACACTCCTTCTGCAACCCTGAAAGACGCAATGGTCCGCAGGAAGCTAGTAACTACCTGCCACTCAGCCCGGATCTTCCAATTGACCCTTAAATCAAGGCCCGAGTGCAATCTCTCAAGTTCCCTAA
>JAAAKQ030189130.1:0-15903 GCA_010016005.3 Zanna intricata | reverse complement strand
GATAAAATTTTATATATTAAATAATATAAATTTCGAGAAATTTTATATATTAAGTAATATACATTTCGAGAAATTTTTTATATTACTTATACAATCGCTTTTTGTTACAGGCTAATAACAAAACAACAAAATGTGTGACGACGATGTTGCAGCACTTGTAGTAGACAATGGGTCTGGAATGTGCAAAGCTGGTTTTGCTGGGGATGATGCCCCAAGAGCAGTTTTCCCTTCAATTGTGGGAAGACCAAGATATCAGGTCAGTAAATGCTTTTACTTTATAGTAGTACTAGTTTTTAAATAATGATTTATTTATTTCAAATACGTTTTTGGATTTTTTTTATTTAAAAGACATCATATACATATTTATTCCTTATTCTAAAGATTAATTTACAAAATAAATTAGCTCCCCCTTTCTCAAACCCTTTCTGAAATTGAACTGATTTCCAATTAATATTCTTTCCAATCATGCAAGCAGTTGTAAATAATCTTTTTTTTGAATGAAATAATGGATTAATCTGCCTATAATATATATGCTGCTTATATATATCTGCTTATATATATATCTTTTAAATTTAGATAATATCTTTTAAATATTTTCTCAAATCTGTGTGTATAAAAGTAATTTAATCATTTCTCACAAGAAGTGATAGAGTGATAGATTAAATCTCTTACTCTATGCTGTCCTTATTTTTCTTATGGCTAGGATCCACGTAAAGCATAAGGTACAAGTAGTATCACCCAACAGTTTTTCTGAAAATAATGATGGTTGTTATATAGACTGTGTCAACTTTGGTAAACAGAAAAGATGGGGCTTATAAGTCTTGAGTATCACATATGGGTTTTGCACACCAGTATGTTCAGTTCAGAGAAAAATGACAACAGGAACTCGCTTCTCATATTTTTCTAATGAACTTTACATGCAATTTGTTACTGAGAATACCTATGGCACTTTTAGAAGTGACAGAATCTCATTTTAGTTTACAACTATTTGGTTAAGGTACCTAGCATAAATATTTAATTTAAATGTACTATTCAGTTACTTTGATGTGTATATCAAACTTTTATTTGTATTTTAATTAAGCATTTAGGCCTAATTTTGCAACCAAGATTCTAAACAGGTGTTCCATATAATCCGTATGGTTAGTGTAACCAAACATAAAGGCAAAAGTAAGAGAGAAATTTTATTCCCTTTCAAGTTTATTTTCTTATAATAAATAATAGTTACCAACTTTGTTTTAGTATTATTAATTACCAATTCTTTGTCATTAGTCACGCTGTACAAGTGCTGATAAAATATTACATGAATTGTTTGTTGAAATTTCACAAAATAATCAGGTAGAAATTTGTAATACTCTTATTTTTAATAAGTTAATTGCTATAAAAATTAACCAGATAAGTAAGTGGTAACTGTGTCTGAACATTGAGTACTATAATACATGATCTTTCTGTATGTTACTACATTGCTGGTTTAAACTTTGGACAACTATTGCAAGAAGAGTTTTATTAAGTAGCATATCCTGTCTTGTTTAAGACAAGCCATGAAATAGTCCAAGCCAGATCTATCATATTGAATGAATAAATAAATATTGTTTTTAATCTAATTTTTCGATTGCCTCTCTTTACAGGGTATAATGGTTGGTATGGGCCAAAAGGATAGTTATGTTGGAGATGAAGCACAATCGAAAAGAGGTATTCTAACAGTCAAATATCCAATTGAACATGGTATAGTAACAAACTGGGATGATATGGAAAAAATTTGGCATCACACATTTTATAATGAATTAAGAGTGGCCCCTGAGGAACACCCAGTCCTTCTAACAGAAGCTCCTCTTAACCCAAAAGCAAACAGAGAAAAAATGACACAGGTGAGCTAATTTTTTTTTTATCATTGTGTGTGCATGTAGCACAACAGAGTAAAATTACATTCCAGATGGTTTCTGAAAGAAACATCTACCCTCTTATGGCAATAAAATCTAAAAGAGTGTTTTGAACATTGAGTAAAAGAAGAAAGTATTTCAAAAATATCACAATCAAGAATAATTTGTCTAATAGATCGTTATTGTAAAAAGCCAGAAATCCCACTGCTTTACTGATCTAATTTAAAAAGCCACTGTCTGAAAGCAAATTCTTCTGAAAATAAAAATGGTAGATAGTCCTAAATTAAATCGTAACACATTAACACAACTTTTTTCGCTATAATTTGGGTGCTGATTTTAAATATACTATTGAAATTGTGTTACCAAGTAAAGGTTTTATATAAATCGTCAAGTTGTAAAACACTTAATACACATTTTGATAAACTATTGGTTACATTAACAATAGTTTCTGTACTTTTACTTTTAAATAATATGCATACTTGCTTAATAAAAAAAAATAAAATATACACACACAGTATCATGTCAAGTTGACACAAAGAAACATATCTGCATGATATCATATACATCTGTTGCCTTCTACAAAGCTTAAAATCTTAGTCTAGCGTTACTTGTCAATACTGTGTGTTTGTGTATCACAGAATTATTAGTGTCTGGATATATTTTCATCAATTCTTTGTAATACAAAAGTGATTTTTCTCATTTTTATTTGTTATAACAAGGCTTCAGCAAAAGTTCATGGATGTTTAAATCAGCCCTACTATTTTTTTATATCTGTGGTAAATTTATACCTAAGCAAATATAATTGGATTTTCATTCAAAAGTAGAAAGTTCATAAAATGTGCAGATGTATCCTCAGCTGTAAAGCTGGTATCATACAAAGAGAAAGTACCTGTACCATCATCTAAATCCAACATTGCTAGATCAATCTGAAAATTAAGCAGATGATGTAGTAGATGTTGAAGAATTTCTAACTGTATCTGATGATAAATCCTCTTCATTTAATTTCACCATGAACTTAATGATTAGTTCACGATTTAAAGGTATCAAAGCAGCAAGCTGAACCGGGTCTAGACTGCAACAGTCTAATCTTTTATCAAAAAAAAAAAGTGTTACTATGTTTAAAACATGAAATAAAACTCTTTTCAACTAACTTTACTATGAAAAATTCATTGTGCAATTTTTGTACTGAAGATGAAAAGCCTGATGAAAAAGCTTGAATTCAGCATACTCTGAAGAAGAATGCAGTCTTTTTACTGGACTCTTTAAGTTCTTTCTTATTGATTTTTAAGTTAGCATGAAAGCCATCTACTCCCCTTAGCTCATACATTTGATGTGAAAGAAGCATATGAAACTATGGCATCAATATGAGAACCTATAAAATGGGTTTATGAACCTACAAGATGGGTTTATGAAATATTGTTATCTTTCTTTGGGATATTTGTGATACAAAACGTTATTACCATGTAAAGAAACAGACCACTGCAGCAGAACTTTGTGACTGATGAATAAATCATTAATGACATTTATCATTAATTGAAAGAGGTAAAATCATCTTACTGACTCCACTTAACTTAAAATTTGGACTTGTGATAAATTTTAAGGCACTAGACAAAGATGGAGCAGGATTTAACAATTTAAAAAACACCAGTAAATTTATATATAATGCCAATAAAACAATAATTTTCCTACACCGAGCAATTATGAGCTGAAGGAGAAAATATTTATCAGTCTGTAAATCAAAAACAGCTTAAGAACTCTACTTCTGATGATAAATTTAGGAAATGTGAACTAGCTGCATGGAAGTCCTTCAAAGACATAGTTGGTTCATTTTTTAGGCAACAGAAAAGATGAAAACTGTCTTAATTATTAATCAAAAAACCATTTAAGGATAAAGGATTTCATTAAGAATTCATTTCCTACACTCCCATCTATACTTTTCCCCTGAAAATTTTGGCTCTTGTCAGTGATGAGCAAGAAAAGCATTTTCATCAGGATAATCTGGCCATGGAGCATCAGTATCAAGAAAGATGGGATGATGGGCAGCTATTGTTGGTTTTGGTTTAAAAATTGATCAAACCTTGTGCAAGAATAAACTTTGTCAACATATTTTTAAAATTAAATGCAAGACGATTCCAATTTAAACTAAAGAATAATTATAATTATAATAATAACTAATAATAACTATAATAACTAATTGTAATTATTATAATTTCTAAAGAATTATACTTTCAGAAACTGTTATATTAAAATTCTATTAATGTATTTCAACTTCTGTTGAATAAAAAATTAGTTGATTTAACCAAATTTTAAATGAATGCACATAATTTCTTTTTAGTATTGATTTGACAGCGATTATGTACTTATTGATAAATAAAATAATATGTATGTAAAAAAAGGTGACATATTACACAAATTCTGATAAACAGGTTTGGATTCAGCACCCTAAAATTAGTTAATCACTATATACAATTCCAGATGCACGAAAAACTTCTGTTCAAAATTACACAAATCTTTAAAGGATCAGGACATCTGCCAGAGATTTTCAAATTAAACAAACTTTTTCCGATTGGGTTCTTTATGTTAGCTGTATCAATGTGTGTTAAAAAAAATAATAAAGGTAAAATAGGTTATGGTTTAGAATAGCACACATTTCGTAGCTTTCACAAATAATGTACTACTTAACATCAGCTTACACATTAAGAAATGAAATTTAGAATAAAATAAATTATAAACAAATAAAACTCTGAATAAATGCAGAATAAATACTGTCTGCGACATTGCAACTGAAAACATAACAGGACTAATTTAAAGCAGTTCATTTTCATCTGTTTGTTATTGAAAATTGATAGTATCATTAGCTCAAAGATGATTTCAAAAGGAGTTTCTGCATACTTGCAGAAGAATATGATATAAAATAACTGTACTTCAATGATTAGTTTTTCATCATTGTATTATATCCTTACTAGTTAGTTTATTTTGTATAATTTCTAGAAGGTATTAAGAATCTGAAAAGTAATTAAATTTTAATAAAAAAATAAATTTACATGTACTACTGTAAACTATAAAAAATGTGACTGAAGTAATTCTATTTAGGGATATAAAAGTATTAAAAATAAAGAACAAATCTACACTGTATATTTTTTAAATACTTATTGCAAAAATTACTCCAGCATATTGATGTACATTAGGTGCATCCAAATATTTTTATTTTAATGATATTACTAGTCACAATCAAATTCAGAGAATATCACAAAAAGAGAATACTATAAAACTGTATTTTTTTTTTTTTTTTTTTATTTAAGCAAGGTTATAGAATTGTTTTTTAAAAAGATATTAGTAAATTAATAACACTAAACACAGCTTCCTTAGCACAGTTTTAAAAATACAACAGTTTAAATTTTATATTAAAAAATTAGTCACATAAAGTTGGCTCATAACTTTGACCACAAAAATGTGTAATGCACTCTTACAATTGCAGTGCACAATGAAAAAATTTTGGAATGTGACACGCAGACTTTCTGCAGTCAATACAATTGGAGGTTTGAAGTGTTAAAATTATTTTTTTCTTCATAATACTTGCATACCCTCTTACTTCTGTTTCCTTGCTTTAAGTAATGATAACAACTATTTTAAGAATAGCTTTATAAAATGTGATTATTAGATTTATCTTTAGCTTATTTTATATTTAATTTATGACAATGTAACTTTTTTAAAAATTTAAATTTGCACCAAGAAAGTTTCTATGTAACATAACAAAGAAATATTCATATCTTATTTATTCTTAGATTGTATAATGCTGTTCAATGTGTAATCTACTAATAACTTCAAAGTTATTGTGACTAGAAAAACAATGAAATAGTTAGTAATACTATTTTGTGATAAAATTTAATAGAATGATATTTTAACATCATTAGAGAAAAATCTGTTTGCAAAAATCCAGTATGATATCTCTATTTTTGATTGCTTTTGAATGTCACTTTTTAATTATTTAAGTGGTTTTTATTGTCTTCAAATTACTAAATTACATAAATTCATTTCAGATAATGTTTGAAACTTTCAACACCCCAGCTATGTATGTCGCTATCCAAGCTGTACTTTCATTATACGCTTCTGGAAGAACTACAGGAATAGTTTTAGATTCAGGAGATGGTGTTTCACATACAGTTCCTATTTATGAAGGTACTTATTTATAGCTTGTAAATTACAAACCCTGATTTTTTTTTTTTTTATACATTAATGTATTTAGTTAACAGTGTATTCCAACAATTAAAAGCTTAATTTTATGACATGTAATATATACTTGGTCTTTATAGTTTATAACTTATACAGCTCTTTTGGTACTCTCTTCATATTTTTTAAGCCATTCACAATCCGGGTGGTAGTTATCATAACCATCACATGCTTAGTGTTGCCCTTCGACTAAATAAAGTGTCATTGTGTGTTCTTAACTACACAAAAAATGTTTAAAAAAATACTAATTTAATAAGTTTTTATAGCTCCTTAGCTATAAAAACTTTCATTTCCTAACTTCTGAATGGAAACTGGACTGGAAAAAATAAAATAATTTCCTGATATTAAGAAAAATAATGAAAATATTAAAAAATTTTAACAGAAAATATCCCCATTGATTGTGCTTTTGTGCTACAAAAATGAACAAGCCCACAATCAAGTCCAAACCAACATTGAGTTTTGAAGAGTCACGCTGATGTTCAATAATTTCATGCAGTGGCTCTGATTCGTCATAAACTGACCCACTATTGTGGAATGTTACCCTCATCTCTGAAAACATGACATTTTACAGGTAAATCTTGCTTTCTATGTTAAACATTAAAGATGCAAACTCAAACCTTTCCATTTTGTCACTGGCTATAATTTCATGTAAAAGTTGTATCTTATAAGAGTCTAAGCCTCTTACACACCACTTTGGCACAATGTAGCTTTAGATATTCCTAATGCTTCAACTGCACATTACAAATGACTTTGAACATATCCATACAACATACTCAAATCCTATTCCTCATTCTGTTCAGATATGGATGGCCTGCCTGGTGACTTCCCCTTTGACACTGTCAGTTTCCTTGAACCACTGGAGTATTGTTTTATTTGTAGGCACAGTATCCACTATATTCACATCCTAATAACTACACTGAGCTGTGATAACCAATCTTGTTTTGATAAACCAAACCACACACTGAGCTTACTGATGAGGTGTCATGACTGAATGAGACCGCAGAGTGAAGGTCACTCAGTGGTGTCAACCACGATGAATATTTGCGATAAAAAACTTAAGTTATGTAATAAACATAAATATGAAAAACAAATGCTATTATTAAATGATTGCATTATTTAATGATTTTTTGAAACCAAGAAAGGATTAGAACTAGAATATGAACACTACAATGAATTGCTATACAGAAATGATTGATGAACAAACTATGAAAATTCTCTTTGTATTACATCCTTGTGAATACTCATATACTTAATTTTCAAATAAGTAAAATTTTAAGTTTCCAAATAAGTAAAATTTTAAGATCAATTTCTTATTAATTTCATACCCTAGATAGATGTTTACAGTAAACTTCTGAACACCTCAATAGATAATATTTTTGTATATAATTTTTTATATTCTGTAATAAGAGACCCAGAAACCCTAGAAATTAATTATTAGCAGAAAAAATGAGTAAGGACGACTGTTTAAGAAAATAATACAGCAAATAAAAAATTCTATACAAACATTGTTTCAGGATTTTTCAGAGTAAACAAATGTTTAATAAAATTAGGCTAAACTCTTCTTAGCTATTAGTTCCATTAACAGTAAATCTTTTAATTAATGGACTTAATTAACTTTTAATTAACTTAACTACACACAAGAGCTTATATAAATATGGATAGAAATGATAAAATTTGTACAAAGGAAAATATTTTATAACCCCTCAAATAAAAAACACAAGTCAAAAAAGATAAAATTTAAGTAATTACCACATTATAATCCTTAACTTGGAACAATATGTTGCAAGTTATGCTAATGTTATGTTCCAAGTTATGCTTAATGTTCCAACAAATGCTAATAGCCTCTGTTTCCTTTTAATAAGGTTATGCCTTACCTCATGCAATTTTGAGATTGGATTTGGCTGGACGTGATTTGACTGACTACCTTATGAAAATATTGACTGAACGTGGTTACAGCTTCACAACCACTGCTGAAAGAGAAATTGTAAGAGACATCAAAGAAAAACTTTGTTATGTTGCTTTAGACTTTGAGCAGGAAATGGCCACAGCTGCATCATCTAGCTCTCTTGAAAAGTCATATGAATTGCCAGATGGTCAGGTAAGGAATTTAATACAATTACATCATCACCTTTTTTTAAAATAATTTTACATCATTATTATTGAATTATCAAAGTAAAATGATATTTATGAGACTCAAAATATGATTAAATTTCAATTTGAATCGATCATTTGTTTCCCATGTTTTTGTCTTTTACTAACTGGATGAACTTTTATCATTATTTGATACAAAATCCTAGCTGCAAGACAAACTTTTACCCCCTCTAATTTGTATGTAACACCCAAAACCTACACCTTTCTGATTGTAAAATGTATTTTATCAACTTCACAAAACCCAACCAAACATTTTAGACCATTGATTAAAGAGTCAAAAATGTTTTTTAATTATTTATTTCATTAATTTAAGACAGTTGATTAAAAGTTTTTAGGAAGAGCACAAATTACACTGTTACTTTGTTGTACTATTTTGAGTACATCCATTAAGTAGTTAACAATAATGGTTAAATACTTTTGAAGAGTGACCAGTTGTCATGTAAAGACCAAATGTCATTTTATGGAAACTTATGTTTATAAGGTAGATTATATATGAGCATTCTCTTATATTAAAATACACAATGTTTTTAACTGTTATAAATTTTAAAATATGTAATTCTGTCTATACTAATGTAAATTCCTAGCAGCAGAAAATGAATTTTAATAGTGTATTTTTGATAATCTTACATTAAAGTACACATAGAAGTTTAGACAATAGATAAGATAATTTGATATTTCTGTTTTCCTTTTATTAACTTTGAAATGAAATTTTGGTGAAATTTTAATATCAACCCCCCCTCCCCAAAATGTTAGTGTAAAAATATAATATTTAAATTTCAAACCACAATCAATTTAACTGGTATTTATTTTGAAAATAAATGTTTTCTCGCTATTTTAGAGAATGTTTTGTTTAAATTCTAAAAAGAAAATAGTACAGAGACTATACAATACTGTATTCATATTCCTAAAAGATTTAATAAAAAAAAAATTTGGAAATTTGAAATCCACCAAAGTTAATATTATTTGGACAGAATTTAAAATTAGTAAAAGGTTGTGAAAGTGGTCTGGTTGAATCAGTTTATATAGAACAAACTAATTATTAAAGTATATTAATTAGCATATACAAGAAATTATTAAATGTAGAAGTAATACTAACAATTGTATATGGTAATGCTATAAAATCTATAAGCATGGTTGAAAATTTTAGTCTTTTATTAAAATTAAGTTAAATTTGTAATCAAAATTAACTTTTTGCTTACTTATAATAATATATATTACATTACAGGTTATCACAATTGGCAATGAGAGATTCCGTTGCCCAGAAGCTATGTTCCAACCATCCTTTTTGGGTATGGAATCATGTGGAATACATGAAACCACATACAACTCAATCATGAAGTGTGATGTAGATATTCGTAAAGATTTGTATGCTAACTCTGTGCTATCAGGAGGTACAACTATGTATCCAGGTATTGCAGACAGAATGCAAAAAGAAATTACAGCACTTGCACCATCTACAATGAAAATCAAAATTATTGCTCCACCAGAAAGAAAATATTCTGTATGGATTGGAGGATCTATTTTGGCTTCACTTTCCACATTCCAGCAAATGTGGATATCAAAACAAGAATATGATGAATCTGGTCCATCAATTGTTCACAGAAAGTGTTTCTAAGTATTTTCATCCGTTCACTCTTACCTATTTTTCTGACACCTTGCTCAACTTTACTTGAACTATTTCACGGAATTTTTACTATAAATAAATGATAATGTTAAACGTTTGCATTGTTAAGTTCTGTACATTGTTTGAAACTAAAAGAAGTGTTAACTAAAATATATATTTATATTTTAGTCTAAGATTTCTATATTCGTAAGAATTATCCATCATTTCATGTTGTTAATTGTTGTCCAGTTTCTGTATTTATTTATTTTCATCTTGCCATTTCCATTGTTAAAGCTGCATTACAAGCATTTTTTTTTTTTTTTGTATTTTTGCACATATATTTGTATTGTTGTTCCACTAAATTATATTTATTGTTATTTATTTATGTAATGTTAATATATTTACCATATTGTGTAATATAAAATTTATTTAATTAAGAAACCCTCTCCTATTTATTGTAAGAATATAAAATAAATGTTTTCTGTTCTAGCAATTTTATTTTTTAGCTAACTAAAATTTCCAATAATTTTCATGAAAAATTTACAGTGGAAATAAAAAATTTCACTTAAAAGGACAATTACTATGATTAATCACTTAAATTACAGCAGATTTTCCTACTCATGCTTTAAAAAAAAACCTACTTTGTTTAGGTAAAAGAGCTGGTACACCAGCATAAAAATCTGAAAAAAGCCAAAATTTGCTGTAATTACAATTATAATCTAATTAAAATAATTTAATTTTGTGATTAAAATTAATCAAATTGCATTTATTCATTTACAATACTGCAGAGGAAGAAATAAAACAACATAAATTATTATTTGATTAAGGTAGTATAATACTTGTACAAAGTTGTGAGTTATAAAAAAAATTATTTGAGTTACTAAAATAATAAGACTAACAATTATGCATTCAAATTATAATTAATTATGCACTCTAGTAATTGTTATAATAGATTGATTTATTTTAATGTGTACGTATGTCTTGTGCTACATGCACATGACGTATAGCCACATTTGCGCCCCATTATTTATAATTCTTTAATAAATGACAGATTGCAACCCACAACAAATGGTGAATAAAAGCAAAGCATATCATAATTTTTTTTTATAAAAACAATCAGAAGTATATTTTATGAACATAAATAGATACCATACTAAACGCAGTTTGTCAAACAATTCATGTCTAATCCCTCTCTAGGATTTTTATTATATTAAAAAAAAAGCATAAGGAATTAATTTTTCCTTCTAGACCATACTGACTACAATTTTCATTCATCAAAAATATGATAATCATATTAATACACTTATATAATAAATACAGTTCTTTAACTGTAGCAGTTTTACTGAAGTAATTCTGTAGGAGGATACAGTACCCTTATAGCGCTTTCCTTTGAGGTCAAAACATTTTTACTCAATTTTTGCCAAAAATTTGTTTTTTTCATAACATACAATCCAGTTCCCCATTTTACCATTATCTTTTCCTCACAAAATAAAAAAACTTTTAAAAATAACATTTCACCTCCTGAACCACCATTAGGATCTTCAGAGGATGAGATGAATGAGTTGTAGCATGTGTGAAAAATGCCATGCCTGACCAGGATTCAAACCTCCGGATATAGTGAGACTGAGGCTATAATCTCTGCTATGGAGGCTGGTCTTAAATATAACTTTTTTAAAAATACCTTATCCTTTTAACATGAACAAACTTTAAAAATAAACCTAGTTAAAATATGTGTATAGTTGCACAAGTACATCCAACTCTGAGGTAATTAAAACTGGCAGATTTTTAATGGTTAAACATTTTGCTAAAAGAATGATTCTTAACCTCTTTCTCCTCATTCTTTATTTTTATTATACTTAATTAGGGTTAGGGCTGAATATCTTAGGTTAATATACCAAGAGAAGCACAAACACTTTTATGTTTAACATTAATGTTTTAACATTAAAACTGGTTTTCTCTAAAAGTGCGCAGAATATTAAGCTTTGATATACAGTACTAATATTAAGCCTAGATGTACCCCCAAAAAGTCAAAGCAATGTAAATTAATTGAAATATTGTAAATTTTAATTGAAATATTGTAAATGAGTCTTGTACAGACTCATACCAGCCAGTCTTGAGATGACTGTAGTTATTGAAAAATTGAAATCCAACCACCAAAGTAACCCACTGTAGTGGTTACTCATACAAATCAGCTGATTTTGAAGTCGAGAGATCTAAGATTTAAATCTTAGTAAAGGTGCAGTTACTTACATGGAATTGAATATTAGATTGTGGATACCTGGTTTGAGTATCAATTAACCACACATCTCTGGAATGGTTGACCTGAGACTGTACAAGACTACACTTCATTTACATTTTTACATTCATACCAATCATCCTTGCTCATCTTATTTTACATTCATACCAATCATCCTTGCTCATCTTATTTTACATTCATACCAATCATCTTGCTCATCTTACTTTACATTCATACCAATCATCCTCACTCATCTTATTACATTCATACCTATCATCCTCGCTCATCTTACTTTACATTCATACCAATCATCCTCACTCATCTTATTTTACATTCATACCTATTATCATCCTAATCATCTCAAGTAATTCCTTACGGTGGTTCCAGAGGCTAAACAGAAAAAAAACTACCAAAGTACATTGGTATCCACTTCTACATATTCAAATACATATAAAAGCCAACTAGCTTTAACTAGGATTTTGACCTCTTAACCATCAAAAATTTGTTGTTAGATAATTGATTTGTGATAAGTTATTGGACCAATCCGATGGGCATTGTCTTTTTCATTACATCCTTGGAGACTTAATACTTGCGCATTGCTAAAGGAGAAAAGAAAAATGATTAAGCGTATGTAAAATATACCTCTGAAAAGAAGCCATACAGAAAGTGAGTTCTAATAAAATGATAAGAATGACTAGAAACAATTTGTAACGCCTGTTGCAGAACAAGAGCTACTAATAAGGTTATTTGGAATGCAGGAATACATAGCATATTTTTATCTAGTTTCTATTGATCTGTTCATAATTGTCAAGTTTCAAGTAAAAATACTTAAATATAACAAAAACTTCAGGTAGGGTGTACCATCTTGTGTTAAAATATTCTAAAGTAATGACAACAAACAAAAATATCTACGAATTGTATATGCTATGGTGTAAACTAAAAATCTAGCTGTTCAAAATAAAAATCATTGAAATCGTTGCATCTAAAAAAAAAAAAAAAATATTGATTTTTTTTCCAAATCTGTTAACACATTGACTAATGTGATATCATAGTAACCAACTCTTAATTCCCAATGGATTTCATAACATTAGTAGCTACCAAACCTAATAAATGTTGAAAATTAATAAGAAAACTTTAATGGTACACCACATGAAAGGTAAAAAATAAAAACATGCGAGATAGCTGGCATTCCTCATAGTATACCACCAGTAAAGTTTTTTTTTTTTTTTATATCTTGAGGAGTGCCAGTAATCATCATTAAAAAAAATATAATGAAGAAATTGGAACAAAAAGATTCAAAATTATGCAATGTTTTTTAAGCAATTAGAACAATATTTTAGTTTTATAGACAAATTGATTATAAATATTATTGAGTTTTTATGAAAATGTTAACCACCTACATTTTTATAAATTTTGAACTTTGTTGAGACACACTTGATAGTTTTTTTAGCAATGTTTCTTTTTTAGCAATGTCCGCGTAACAGTTTACACACCTACTAATGCAAAAGTTTCTTTTGCCCTTTAATGATTTTATGAGGATATGTTTTTCATCAACTGGTTTCATATTTCTCTCATTAGTTGGATCTCCACTTTGATCAAAGCATTTTCCCAGCATTTTTAGGACTAATTGTCCTCTAAATTCAATTTTTTTTTTTTATAAATTAATCATGCATTTACAACATAAATATTTTATAATACTTCAAACGCCACCTTACGGTACTACCTAATTGTTTTATTTGTGATGAAAAGTAATTAGTCATTTGATCTAATAAGTCTATTCCCTGTTTACCTTTATTGAGGTTTATTGTAGCTGCAGTTTTTTACCAAATGTTTTCATTTCTAATGTGCATTTTGTGGTAAGGAAGTGGAAAGCATGTCTATCCTTCCATTTTGAAATTATAATTTCATTTGAATTTTTGTTTCCTAACTATCAGCCCTTTTTTTTATTTTTTGCTGCATTAATTCTATAGATAAAAATTTTTGGTTGCTTCTAAGTGTGCCTAGCAAATCAGTATTTACTTGGATCAATGAATTTGCTAACAGTATGGATGAATAGTAATTGTTATAAATTATGGCGCAACCTTAAAACAAAAAATTTTCTGCTATTTGTATTACAATATTTTCTGCAACTCCTTCACTATTTGGCCTACCAGGTATTTTTCCTGAATATACTGCTGTTTGTAATGAATACCCAACAAAATTGCTTAATTTAAACATTTTAATCCCATACTTATGAGATTTTTTTTGGTAAACATTGCACAAACAGTAATCTTTCTATGAAAATTATAAAATTTTCATTGACAGCATCTGTCTATCTTGGGTGTACTCACTAGCAAACCTTCATGAATGATATAAAGAAAATTTCATATCTTGTGCAACCAAGATATGAACAGTTATAACTTATCATCAGTTGCTGGTCTGTTTTCTACAAAATGAACAAATCTCAGAATCAACTGGAACCTGTTGTGAATCATCACCTTTGGTATGACACATTTTTATACAGGATATTGGTAGACCAATAATCAGATATCTTGGGATCCCCCCCCCCCCCATATACAAGATAATTGCAAAGAATTTTCACATTTCTTCTTCACACGTATTACTCCGCTTCAACTGAGAACAGATTCCTCTATTATTCTGTAAATAATTTAGTGCATTTTTATTGGTTTCTGCAATCTTCATTCTTAATATTTGAGTTGATTATAAACTTGAACAATCAACAAATTTTCTTTTTTATGTGATAACTTTTATCATTATAATTTTCCTTGCCTGTAAAAGTTATATGTAAAGATAATTTATCATCTTCAACTTCCAGCCATTCATCTGGGAATGGCTGTGAGTGAGATTGTGTAACAGTAGTCTCACATGATCTCCGTTTAACGAGTAGTAGAGTCTCAGCATTTCATCCAGAGGAACCGGGTTCGAATCCTGGTCATCAGACATGGGATTTTCACACATACCAAATCATTCATTTCATCCTCTGATGTAATACCTAGCGGTGGTTCTGGATATTAAAAAAAAAAAGTCATGTGAACTGTCATTATCATATTTTGATGAAGAGTTTGATAAATAGATCTTCTTCTTCTTCATCTGGCTGGAATTCTGAACCAGATATAGAAAATACCTTCATCATCACTCTCTTAAAGAGCGGTTAAGAGTTCATTATTTGATAATACCTTACTAGGCTGTTTGTAAATGTGAGTTCAAAAAAAAAAAAAGGCGACAGATGGCGAACATTTGCAACTACTAAAGTTAAAAAACAATTAAAATTGACATTTCCTGTATACCACAAACCAGATTAAAACTTGTTCCTGTGAACAATTACTGTGACGGTTGGGGGAAACGAATCATTATAATGAATCAAACCATACAAATCATTTAGTTTTCGAGGTTAGAATCACTGATTCGAGTAATACGAGTCTTTCAGTGTATATGAAGTCAATAACTGTAAAGAACAAACACAACACATAAAAAATATTTTTATAAATCCTTGCAACGCAATGTCAAAATACCTTGATAGTAGAGTTGGCTACTGATTTGATGATTTGTTGCTCGGATTCAAATTCACTGCCGAACTCTGTGAATCCAAATCCCGTGTTCTACTGCTTGAATGTAAATGAACTGTAGTCTTGTACAGTTTCAGTCTTCCTGACATGTGTGGTTAACTGAAACCCAACCACCAAAGAACTCCGGTATCCACGACCTAGTATTCAAATACGCATAAAAGTAAGGCCGTGGCCTGAGTGGAGCGGGGCGTTCAGCGGAGCGTGCAATGGAGCGTGCAGCGTGCATGACAAACGTGAAGA
>JAAAKQ030189108.1:0-12098 GCA_010016005.3 Zanna intricata | reverse complement strand
ATTCAAATCCGTATAAAAATAACTATCTTTACTAGGATTTGAACCTTAGAACTCTCAACTTCGAAATCAGCTGATTTGCGATGTCGCGTTAAACCCTAGACCAGCCCGGTGGGCTACGAGATAAGTCTGTTTGAAAAGTAATACATAACTTACTAATTACACAGACTTTTCAAAGTCATTTTTTTTCTAAGTTTCGCTTCAAAATAATTTCAGTATCAATATGACATAAGCTTTATAGCATTTTGTTTTAAAAAATCCAGTAACAGGTAATTATTATGGCAAACAAATAAAAACTATCATTAAATCATTAAAATATCATTAAAACTATCGTTAAATGCTTGTGTAATTTTATTTTGAAGGATTTCCACTGATGTTACATGAAAGAACATTATTATACGGTCATTAGGGTTATTATTTTCTGAAAAATAAAAGTAGCGATTGAAATCATTACATTTGGCTTTGTATATTTATTTGAATATATACAGTATGTCCCGCGAAGAAGCAGGGCATGTTGTACTAGTGAAAATAGTGAATAAAGTTTATATAAACGGAGGAGTTGAAAAACTTTGTTTTAGAGTTACGGCTAGCGAAAAATTTCGCCCGAATTTCAGCTATTCTTATAAAAAGAAATCTACTGTAATTTTTGTAACCCAAATGAAGGAGTACAATAGCTTTGTTAAAGAAAGAGATCCAGAAAGAATAATATGATTTTCTGTCTATTTTTCATCTGTTTTGTTTTAATAAAAAATCGATTTTTAAAAATATTTATTAATTTCTATTGGCTCTATTTACACTGATTTTCTGACAATTAAATTCTTTTCAGGTTTTGTTATAAAACCTTCCGCATTTATTTGTTATTTAACAAAGGTATTTTACTACAAACTTAAAAAAAACTTGGTTTTTGACACCAAAATTTGTGTTTTACGTCGGATATCATAAAAACGACTAAATGTATACGTCTGGGATCTGTTTTATTCTATTTTCTTGCTTAAATTACATAAGAAACCACCAGTTTTTCTGCTTAATTTGGGTCCCAAAAATTACAATAGGGATTCTTTTTATTGAAGTGAAAACATTTTTTGCTCGTTGGGCCGGACACTTTTGTGATAGACTTTTGCATAGAGAAAAAAATAGCTGACTCGTAATCAAAAATGGTCACTAGACGCTAAGCATATATATATATATATATATAGGAGAGATCAAACCTATAATGAAAACTAACTTCAAAAATAATTAACAATAACTTCGGTGGCATAATGTTTTTTACTCTCTTTTAAGACATGGAGCGGGAATTTATACATTTATGCGTATAGTATATGTAGAATGAGAGGTGGGAGAAAAAACATCGATGATCCGTCGGTGATACCCAATGCACTTCTTTTTCTTTCTCTGTGTCTGTATACTAACGCATGTGCCCATGTACGTTTACATCAATATACAGTAAAGAAAGACATTGTTTCCACTTCTCTATCTATCTCTCTGCTCTTTTTCTCTCTTTCTACATACCAGTACGTATATACGTATACGTTAATACAGTATAGAAAGACTGTTGTAGATAAACAACAGTCCGGAACACGTCGTTTTGTATATATGGTTGTGTATACCTATACGTATTGAAGTGTTTGTTAAGTTTTTATATAAAATTAATTTTAAAATAATTTTTTTTAATTCAGTGTAAAAATAACAGCAAAATAATTGCGAAGAATAAAGAAAATAGTAGTAAGTATATTAAAAATTTAATTTAAAAAAATTATATGTACACACACACACACACATGCGCGCGCGCACACACACACATATAACATTTTTATTTATTGTTTAAATCGTAAACATAAAGTATATTAATGTATGTATTGTCACCGAATGCCTTCGACGGCACGCGGAACCCTTAAACCTTTTGGTGGCCTTGAGAAGGGCCGTTTTTATCGCCAAATGGCTTCGGTGGCTCGTTGTTGTTTAAAACCTCGCAATCGCCCTGAGAAGGGCTGTTGTTGTCATCGAATGGCTTCGACGACGCGTTGTAGTCTTAAACCTTTTGGTGGCCCTGGAAAGGGCCGTTTTTGTTGTAAGTTCTGAGAAGAGCGGTTGGATCCGGGAGATGGTCTCCGGCGAAGTTGACTCGGCTGTAGTCGCGAGGAGATGCGGCTCGTCCGTTAAAATCCGATCGGGCTTTCCCTCAGCGGCGGTTGGGTTCCCACTACAGCGTGGTAATGGAGACCCCTAGACCTGCAGTGTCGGGTCAGCGTCGGTCATCATTCGCAGACGCGGCGCAAGGTTGTTCTCCCCGAGCGAGAATGTAGCGTCTGCATCCAGTGACTCCCTCGGTGGGCCGGTCAGGCTTGCTGTTCCGGCGGGCTGGTCCAGCGTTGAATCGGCTAGGGAACTCCTTTCAGCTTCTTCAATCTTCTTCTTTTACGAGGTCTTCTCTAGGCGGGAGTTGGTGGTGAAGAGAGGTTTCACGCCAAATAGCATTCATTTATTAGAGTCTGCAGTGGTGGGGTAGCGCCCTGTGATAGGGGGAAATATGCGCGAGCAGATACCCATGGTGGGAGTGTTACCTCTGGCGTAAGTATACTGCAGTCCCGTTGACATTTTCTCATCTTTGCGCGTCGCCGAGTTAAAGGCAACTGGTAGCGGTATAGACAAAATGTTTATTATGTATAAACATAATAGCGGCATGCGTATAATTATAAAATAAAGTCATGTGTACATATCCCTTCGAATATATAGTACATAATACTTGTAAAGGTGGTATCTGTTCCTCAATTAAAGCTCTCTTTCTTTCTATCTCTCGATCTTTATCTCTTTCTCCATTTTTTCTTAACATTCAAATATTTTACATCATTGCCCGCGTAATTCAAAATAAGTATATATATCCATTTAATATATAAAAAAATTATATCAAAAGTTAAAAAAATGCATATTCGGGGTAAAAATGAATACATATATATATACTCATAGTATACGCAACTCGGGAGTTACAAAAAAATTAATTTAAATTCAAAAATGTTTTACGCCATGCGGAAGATAAAAAAGAATGCCATAATTATATAAATATGTATAATCATTGTTGTATTATTAAATTTAATTTTGTATAAATATATATACTTTTAGTATATTTTAAGTTTTCACCTCTGTTAGCCAGTCCTGCCAGTGTCTACTTTTTTAGAAGAGCTGCAATCCGGTTGAAATCTTTCGTTAGTCGTATCTCGAAAAGAAAGAGTTTCTAGACCTACGTTTGAAGTTAATTGAAGTTTATCGGTTTGAAAAATTAAAATTCTTGGTTTTATCATACATTTTATGGTATTTCAAAATTTTTCGTATCCGGCTTTTTGCTTTTTTTTTTTATTTCTCCACGTTTTGAAGGCCACTGATGTTTTGAGTTCATAAATACAATAAGAACTACCGTAATTCAATTCCAGTTTGTGTGTGTGTGTGTGCGTGCGTGTGTGTGTGTGCGTGTGTGTGTGTGTGTGTTTATTGGCATCGATTTCCTTAATATGTTTAGAAAGGGTAAACCTATCATAATTAATTATGGTACAATAACTCATGATATGGAGGACAATGATGCTATTCAGTTTTTATAAAAATTTGGACAAATAATGCAGCGATTCTCTTCTAATTCATAGAGGGTTAAATACAGCAGGGAAATGTTTGCAAAGAAAATGCAAGATTTTTATCGAAAATAAATTTTCAAATTTTCATTTTAATATAAACAATAAAATGCTTATATCAATTTTAATGAATGACTTTTTTCATATATAAAATCTGTATTATTATAAAAAAATTTTTTATTAAATTTTGTTGTAATGTGGTATTTTCACTAATTACTTCGGTGCCACGTATTATCTCATTACGTTTTCTGCTAATTATGGTAAAGCCATATCAAAATTTTGTTATTTCATTAATAATTTGTTTTAATGAAAAGAAAAAAAAATAGTATTATTCAAATTAATTAAAATATTACAATGCTTAATTCAATAATACGTATAAAAGGATAATAATTTTATTTTTATAAATTTAAATTTAAAAAAAAAACTTTTTTTAACAAGTATTCATCTTTTTAAAAAAAAAAAAAAATTATATGAAGACATATTCACACAGACTTATAGTGAATCTTTATAGAGGAAGCTATCCATTCAGTCAAAACAATTTCCTTTCAAAAATGACCGTTTGAGAAATCTCACCTTCTTTTTAATTCGCAAGATTACTACTTCTTGTCATCATACATTAAAATTTAGAGAATTTTATTAACATATTTAATTTTGTTAGATGTAATCCTTGTATGCAAAATCATAAGATCTATTCATTAAAACAAAAGTAATAAATCTTAAAGAAATAGTTGTAATTTTCAGAAATATACATAGTTTTTTTTGTAAAAATTTAAAATAAAATAAAAACAAACAATAATTTAATGAGAAATTAACAAATAAAGTTAATTTTGTAAATACACTTTTTATTTTCACGAGAAAAAATTTATTCGTAACTACGGAAACCATGTCGTTTGTAATATTACTTCATATTTTAAAAATTTATAATTTTTAAAGTTTATTCTTTTTACTTTTACATAAACAAAAATATTTTAATAAGGTTTTGTAAATTTTCACTAAAACAGCGAAATTAAGTTTATATCAAAATTTAAATATGTTATATATTCTTAAAAAACGAATATAATATTAAAAAAATAAGACGAATTTATTAATTAATTTTGTTTAGTGCCAAAGTTATCCTCTTATTTCTTGACCGCATATTGACAAAGTACTATACGCATAAGAGTTTTATTGTCAGAGTTAACGTTTACGGAAAGGCCTTTTCCTCGAATCAGTCCAAGAAGTCTATTTTCTATATCTCGGAACTTGGATGATAAAATTTTATTACCACTTTCTAAACGTATCGATAGAGAAATCTGAAACCGAAGAAAAAAAAACGGTTTGGTTTTATAAGTCTACATAAAATTTGATTTTAAAGCTGAATAATAAAAGTGAGTTATAAGGTTTGAAAAATGTTCTAAATTCTAATGAGTATTCTATATGTAGTTACAGTTTTAAATAAAACTACAATGGTCTATCGAGTACAGTTTTTCATTTTCATATAAGCTTTTTTGTAGAAGAATAACCTTGCTATTTGGTTTTGAATTCTACTCTAAGAATTCTTCGATATACGTTGTAAAATATGATTCTTACAAAAGTATCATTTGTAATTTTATATTGTTTAATTTTTTCTCATGAAATTTATTTCAGCGAACGAATTAAAAACAAACAACCCAAAGACCAGCTAAGAGTCTATTTAAATTTGTAAAAACAGTTTTTTCTTTTAAATTTATTGCAAATCGGTTTTGTTATTTTGTTAAAAATTAAAAAAAAAAATTGCTGGATTTTTTAATGAATAATGTAGATTAGTTATTTTGTTGTTTAAAAGCAAGTATTATTTTTATTTGTTTTTCTTATAGTTTACTTAAACATTTTTTTGATATGTCTAAATAAATATAAGTCGTTAACTAACGGTGACATTGCATAAAGTTAAGATCAATAATTATCTTTGCCAAAAACGCATAAATTTTTTTTTTTTTTTAAATAAAATTTGTAGCATCAATTTACAATCAATTTGTATTTAATGTGAATTGTAGTCAAGGACGATATGTATTGAAAAGCTTTGAATAAAAGTTGAGAATAACTTTTTTGGTTGAAATTTTAGTAAAATAAGAGCTTGGTAGCACCTTATTTCAACAATTTATTTTTCAAATTTCAGTTATTAAGCAAGATAAAAATATTAGAATGTAAATCATTGAAAACGGTTAATCATTTAAAAATTATAGAATGGAATAACCATGAAAAAACAGCTTTAAAATATTGGTGAACAAAGTGAAAAAAGAGTTGGCATTTTATCTAACACAAAACAAAATATTTACTCTCGATAAATGAAAATTAAGGCATTTGAATACGGTGACTTCTCCAAAAGCTTTTTAGCTGCAGAATATCTGACGATGTTCGTTATAAGCATTTTAATAGTAATAAGCATTTTAAAGAAAATATTAGGTTCTATATAGGACGATACACTTACACTTATTTTATATATGTAGACCAGAAAGTTAAAGAATAGCCCGTGAGAGGAAATTGGCTTTCACAGGCCAGATTTTTAGGATGAGTAATGATAAGATTTCCAAGAAACTCCTCCTCATTTATCTATAATGAAAAATAAAAGCATGTATTTTGATAAAGTTAAAAAAGACTTAAGCAAAGGAGGAGAAAAAATTACATCCTTAGAAAATGGAGACTTAATCAAGAAAAAAATAAAAATAAATCTCGGAGAGAAGAATTTTTTTATGAAGAAGAAGCTCCAAATCAAAAAAGAGTTGTGAACCGAAGATTTAGGAAAAAGGCTAGTGAGAGACTTAAAAAGTATTGGTAGGAAAGGAAACAACTGCTAGGAAAAGTATTAAATGTGGTCCTTTATAAATATTTCCCAAATGTATCATACGAATTATGTTCACTTGAATTACAGCATATTTATTTATGTAGTTCATGTTGTATCCATATTTGGTTTTATTTTACTCATTGCTGAACGGTTTTAAAAAAATAAAAAATAATTAGTTTTAATAGTTACATTTAAAAAATTATGTAAACAATAAAATATAACTTAAAAGTGCTTAAATTTTGTAAGCAGAAATTTGATGTTTTTATTATTTTTATTTGTTGTATTTTACTCAATAACAGTACAATAATATATATACATAAAATGACGTAGTTTTATTTTTTATTTTTTTTGAAGCTTTAGGGGGATCGACTGCTTTGGTCATTAGCCCCTCGTATTTTTATTAATTCGATGAATTGAAATTTCTATACTTAATTTTAAGGAGAATAAAATCATGTTATGTTCGAAGTTTATTTAAAAATCGTAATAAAACTGATGCATTAGGGTTAGTTAAAGTACAAAAAATTATTTTTGACACTTCGGTACCTGATTGACGTTCAGCCCACATACGGGTGATTGTAAATATAAAACAACCACACCGCATATACATACCGTGTATATAATTCATGTAGATTTTCACTAAAAAATGCATTTATAGCTACTAGACGTTTGAACCATAATCACTTAAATAATGGAATTATTTTAGTAATATGATTAAATACTGGTTTGCACACCATAAAAACAAAAAAGAAAGAACAATATTTCTGGTTGCGGCTTGTTATTAATTTAGAATTTTTAGTTATTGTTTGAATAACAAAAAAAAGTGTTGAATATGAACTGTTATAATTTTATGATGAATTATTTAGAGAAATCATATTATGTTCCAAAATCTTTTCTTCCTCTTTTATAAGGAACTAATAAGTTAGTAATAATTAAACTTCTCTAGTCAATAAGTAAAGTATTATTGTTTTCTGAAAAAAAAAGAAGATTTTTTGTTTTTATTTTTTTGCTTTATAATATTTCCACTGTGTAAAGACCAAATATAATATATAAACACCAAATCTAAAATTAAACTACGTGGAAAATTGTCAGAAACAGTTGAGGTAAAACAGGCGTAAGGCAGGATAATGGAATCTTCTCAATTCTGTTCAGCATTGCTTAGTAAAAGTAATTAGAGAATGGAATAAGGAATTGGTTATACATCAGATCTCAGAATTTGTACATTTATTTTTATTTAAAAACTTCAAAAAATTTTCTGTTAATCATTTAGCCAAAAGTTATTTTACCTACAAATATAGAAAAGAAAAATTAAAAGAACATGTATTGGAAGAAAACAGCAAAAAAAAAAATGTTTATAAATATCCTATGGAAAAATAGAACTTATAAGAACTGTGTAGAAGAAATAATCTTTGAAAAGGGGAAAAAAATGCACCAAGAATGCAAATCTAAGTATCTTGGGGAGATAATAACACCAACTGTACTCGAAAAAAAAAGAAAGAATTACAAGTGATAAGATTACAAATTCTTTTAAATCTCACGAAGCCTACTGTAGCGTTCCCTGATCGTTTATAACCGTAAAACTAATCTAGGAACATACTCTGAGGTGATACCTACGTAATGCAATGCGATGTAGTGCAAAAAACTGCATCAAAATCGGCCCAACCGTTTAAGAAAAAAAAACTACTGCAACGGTCCCTGGTGGCCTATAACCTAAAACTAATCTAAGAACCTGCTCTGAAGTGATACCTATGTTAGGTAATGCAAAAAATCTACGCATAACAACCTATGTTAGGTAGTACAAAACAATAATTTGCTCAGACGTTTTATATGCAAGTTAGTGTTTAGCAAAGTCTTCTTTTAAAAGATTTATTTTAAGAAATCTTTTAAAAGAAGAAAAAAGAATCTTAAGGAATATTAAGAAAGAACAGAGGAAGGTATTAAAATTTAACACAAAAAATTACAAAGAAATAAAAGATGTAGAAACGGAAATGCGGAAAAGAAGAATGAGGTTTTTTGGCTATATTTTTATATTTTGGAAAACATTTGAATTTGTTTATAACCAGTAATATAAAATTAAACTTATTTTATATATACATATTTAACAAGAAAATTTTTCCAATTACTTGTTAAATTTATTTAATTTTAAATTATTTAATTAAAAAGTTTAATAAGTTATATATAACTTTCCGCAAAATCTGATCTATTTCTTCAAAATTAACTTTAAAAAAAATTTATTGGTTTTCATCGATCACCATGACGATGTATGGTATTAACTTTCATAATCTTATTTAATACAACTCTAATTATTAAATTCTGTGTATGAAAAGTTTTTCTTCATACTTTATACTAAATTTTAAAAATTTGTTGTTCAGAGTTGTTAAAAATGAATCTGTTTTTATATAAAAACAAAGAATGAAGTATAATTATATAGTTCGGTTATGTTAAAATAATCCTAATTTATAAAAATAATTTATAAAAATTTATAAAAATAATTTATAAAAAATAAATTTTTTCTATGATATTGTTGTGATTTATAGTTCACTTGAAAAAAGACTTGCGGAATTGTATACTTTTTTTCATAAAAAGACCCCGGTTATGACCTGCTTCCTCAGTAAAGCAACTTGAACGTTTTGTAACAACGTTAACTTCTCTTCTGAATTGAAGCATTGAATATACCGCATTGTTTCACAGTAGGGTAATTCAATTTGTAGCTTCACACTATTTTTCCTGATCTTTCTTACGGCTGTGTTATATGTAAAGCACCCGATATACAGAGATACCGGTCTGAGTTTCTAAAAAAAATAATATTTTTTATAGGACAGCTTACGGTAGACAAATTAAATTTATCATCTGAATTTTGGGAGATTTGACATAATTATGTGCAGCTGTATACTTGCCTCAATAAAAAAGGTACCGAGAATTCTCTTCACTAAATAAAAAAAATAAATATTTTATCTGTGCATAATAATAAATTATATATTCGTGATCGAATCAGGAATGAAAAGATATGTTTCTCTATGAATAAAAAGAGGAACTGCTCCGTAATTTCCATTATTTCATGAAGGGATAGAGGGGTAAATCATTGATTAGAAAAGCATAAAAAAAATACAGATAAAACTAAAAGTGATAAATTCGATATTAATTATTTAAAATATATACACGTAAATAATTCAAAGTTAAGTATATGAAAATAAAGGGTGTGAAAAAAGTGACGCAACCGTATGGGAAAATGAGTCAAGTTATAATAGTTGTTGAAAGTAGCCTTCATTATGCTATTCCCGTAATTGAGTACGACGTGCATGGTCTTAAACATATGTTGTAAGGTTTGTTGAGGAATTTCATGGATACATCCTTTAATTTCGCTCTGCAAACTGAAAATAGTGTGAGGATGAATTTTGTAAACGGCATTCTTAAGGTATTCTCACAAGAAAAAGTCAGGAGGGGATAAATCAGGAGATCGACGGGACCATAACCCCTTCAAAATCACTTGTCCATGAAAATACTAATTCAAAAAAGTCATCGTTGTCGGCTGTATGAGCCGTAGCATTGTCCTGCTAAATTCACATGTACTCTAGCCAGTCCGCAAGTGTAGTGTGTAAAAATATTTGTATCATATGTATGTAGCGCTCACTGTTCACTATGCCTTGAAAGAATGTCTTGAAGATTGGTCTATGTAACATTACACACCAAACACCCTCTTTTTTGCCCGTGCAGCTGATATGAATTTTCCGTAGACTAAATGCGTGAATTCCGTGGCATTCACATATCAATCAAGATGGAACCAATCCTCATCAGACCGAAACCAACCATCCAGTTCTTCCTTGTCTGGTGTTACAGATGACATAAACTGCTGACAGACAGCTACACGTTTTCCAGTGTCTACAGGTAACGACTCGTGAACAACACCAATTCTAACGGATCAACAAATGTAACAGATACAGCTTTTAATATTTGCACAATGCCGTGTGGGTATTCCCGACGGAGAGACCAGATAGACGCTTAGATAGGCTTCGCACAGATTTCTTGGGATTAACAGAATATGAAGCTCGCACGTCGATCAATTTTCTGGTGTTAACATTTACGGTCGACCGCTTTTGGCTGTATCTGCCACATTCCCTGTCTCGTGGAACTTACAGCCGGTTGATGGAGAACTTGTTGAATGCATCCACACTATACTTTTCTGAGAAGGCATTCTGGGTTTGGGCCATAACTGGCACATCTAATGTGTTGGGAGACCTGCAACAAAAGAATTCAAGAACGGTATTCCATAAGATTGCATCGCGTTTTGAACAATCTTTATTGAAAATAATTACAAAAAATAAATATCATTTCAGAAGGCGTTATTTAAAATAATTTGAGTGTTATTATCCTCACCTTGAACAAATATGCACAACATTCAAAGTTTTTAAAACATTTTTTTTTTAAACATTACACGTCTAAATATTTTTTTTAAGCGCACTTATTAATTTTTCTTAGTAAACTTGGATTGGGATGATTTTTATTCTTGAATTTAGTGTTAGCCTAAGTCATTTTCGGGAGTAAATTGTTATTCATTTTATGTATGATACTTAAAATACACATTCTTTGTAGAAATATCAAGTAAAAATTTACTATTTAGTTAAATATACTTAATTTAAAAATTATTGTAAATTAGTTTTTAAATTATTTTAAAATATTCGATTTCAATGTGATTAAAAATTATTAAAAAAAATCAGTAATCCCAATTAAGATAGATCCTGGCTTAATTGGATACAAATAAACTTTAATTTAGTTTGTTTGAAAATTAAAATATTTTTAACAACACCATTACAGTAAGTACCTAGTTCACTGGTTCATCGATCATTTTAATGAAGTACGGTATTAAATTTAAAGACTTATTTATAATACGACTCAACTTTTAAATACCACTTATGTAAAAGTTGTTTTTATCAATAATTTTAACGAGATTTTAAACATTTAGGTTAACAACCTAAATAACCTATTTCGGTTAATAGGATAAAAAAGGTTTTAGAAGAAAAATGGAATTTTATTAGTAATCTCGACCATCTTTCAGAAGTAAAAGTACATTTGTTTCACGTAAGTGTAGAATATAATAAAGAACTCATAATCTGAGATTATCAAACATTTTTTTTAAGTGCTTTGTAACTATTTCATACTCTTTGCTATATGATTTGATAGATTTAATTGAATTGTAACTTTGTATAAAGAATTAAGGAAATGTCTCAATATTTTATTAAAGCAGTCTATAACATTTTGTCATAACATTTTTTGAAGGTTCTCTTTCCTTTCTTGACGCACATTACATTCTAAGTCAAATAACAGAAACTTTGGAGGTAGGCCGATCACATACCAGTGTTGTCACGTGTATTTCTTAAGTGCTATTATTAAACTTTATCCGTTATCTCACCTATTTATAAATGAAGAAAATTTGGATTAAGTCTTCATTAATTCATAATTTTATTGGAGAACCAAATTTTTCAGTGAGAATTTGGAAACTAGGCCTATCCCGGTCTAAACCACCACGGTCTAGTGGTTAACGCGACATCGCAAATCAGCTGATTTCGAAGTTGAGAGTTCTAAGGTTCAAATCCTAATAAAGGTAGATATCTTTACGGATTTGAATACTAGATCGTGGATACTGGTGTTTTTTGGTGGTTGGGTTTCAATTAACCACACTTCTCAGGAGT
>JAAAKQ030189086.1:0-12099 GCA_010016005.3 Zanna intricata | reverse complement strand
AAGTTGTTACAATACTTATACAGCGATCAGTATTAAATTATTAATGAAATTAAATAAACATATTTATGCACAGTCAAAGTGACTTTTTTTAATCTTTAGGATAAATAACAGTTAAAAGCAATATTGAATACAATAATAATAGTAATAGTAATAATAATAATAATAATAACACTGAAATGCCTACTCACATAACGATGTTTCCTTCCGAATATTTTCAAACAATATATTTAACGTTTGTAAAAGTTGAACACAAACATAACTACCACATTTCTGTTTTAATATCTTTAAAAAGAAAGACAGCATATTCTTCTCCAAAAAAAAGCTGAAAAAAAAATGATTAATTTTTAATCCCAATTTTTCTAGTAATCATAAAAAGATTCTATTTTAAAGCATAAAGTTCAAAACTGAAAGATACAACTGGAAAGAATTTTATCCGAATTTTAACTGTCTACTTAATAGATGCCATAAAACAATTCTTCTAGGTGATCTGACGTGACGTAACACGTAAAAACAAACAATAAAATCATTAATAACTGAAAGAATGTAGAAGAACTTTAGACAAAATTAATTAACATCAACAAACTTAATCTACATAAATAAATAACTGGTATCCTCAACATAAAAACTTATTAGTAGGGTCAGACACACCCACAGAAGCAATAATGATACAGAATCACGGATAAGGAAAATATGAGAGTGGTAAGTAAGAACAATATACCGATTGGAGTCAGAATAGTTTATTGTCTTGCACAAACTTGAAATGAAAAGATGATATTATGAATGACATAACTATGATTTTGTAGCTTAAGAATTATTCTCTACTTGCCATAAGTCGACACAAAAGTTTCTTAATCATTTTAATGAAACATAAGGCATGTTATATCAAATAAGGACTAAGTACAAAATAAATTTCATCTAGAAATTCTCTCTGGGATTTACTTCCTTAACATGATGTTAGAATTAAATCTTCTCTCCTAATTAACAGAAAGTGGCATTAGCCAGATTGTAAGTTTCCACAGATAATTTAATAATCACATGGATTTGGTAAAAAAACATACCTCTTGCTGTTTTCATCCTAATATTAGGAAAAAAATGTGTCTTCCATTTATATTGATGAATAATAATACTATATGGAAATCTTTGGAAAAAAAAATGAATGACTTTTTTCGGTTGCAAGTTAACCAAAATACTTAAATCTTTTTTTTAATGTTATACTGTATATACTTTTTACATTTCTTATAATAGAAATATTTCTCTTTGATTAAATATTAAAGTTTTATGTATGCATATATAGAATACATTTAAGTGAATAAAATTACTTGTTTGATAAGATTAACACCGCGCTATAAAAAATTTATCTCAATAAATGCAGGTAATTAAATCTTCACTTAGACAATGTGAATAATTAGAATTAAAGCATATTATCATCATATTTTTTTAAATAAAAAAAATATACATGGGAATAAAAATTGAAGTGTATTGTTGATAAAGTGTTATCAACAGAAAACTAATTTTACAAAACTATTTCAATTTTACTTATTTTATTATTTGGGTTATTATTAATCATGCTAATACAAATTTATAGATAGAGATAATCATTTATAGAGACATCCTTTAAACTACCATATAATTCAACGTGTAAAAATGTTTTTTTAATAGCAATTTATTTTACTTATTTTATTTTCCTAATATTTACGTTGCAATCTGTTCAACTAATAACAATAAGCAATGCACACATTAGAAAAGTAAATAATACCAATATGGTATAATAAAAATAAGATTACATTTATTCTTGAACAATATACCAATTAATAAGCATTGAAAAAGAAGAAAATTATAAAACTCCTCTTTATATAAATAATCTAAACTAGTATATTGCTGATTCATAAAATTTATGTCAATAACAAATCTATAGTGTTTGCTCAGTACATCACATTTTGTCTTTACGAGTCTGTTAGAAGTCAATTCATAACAATCTGAGCAAAAAACTAATTAAAATTAAACACTTATACATCTATTTATTCATATTAGCAACTAGAGGCTGATACCTAAGTATAATTATTTTATTTATTTCTTTGGATGAGGTATACATTTTGTAAGCAAAAAACATGTTTAACCAGAATTCAAATGTAGAACCTTCTGGATGAAAAATCAGACACTACCATTCCATCACAGAGGTCAACAAATTATATATATATATATTTATACATTTCTAAATAATCTTATAAAGAAAAGGTTTTTGAATAATAGTGGTAATTGTTCTTCCAAATAATTACAATAAATTAGGCCTTTATATTCCCAAAACACAGTTACCATCCCTTTACCAGCTGATGAGTAGGTTTTGAATTTTTTCTGGTTGCTGGACTCGAATATGTTTCCATTCCACATTCTGATATTTGAATTCTAGCAGAAAATTATGAATCCAAGTTTCATCACAAGTTAATATGCAATCTAAAAAAAAATTACTTTCTGCTAAAACCATTGTTTAAGTTCTGTATAAATGTGAATTTGGCAAATTTGTGATTTTGAGCTGAATGTCTCAGAACCCACTTTGAACGCCTTTGTGCTAATTCTTGAATAAAGATTTTTTTTGTGATAATGGATAATGGAACCGATAGTGCAGATATGTGTAATACAAATTTCAGTAATTTCCCAAGTGTTCATGCATCTGTCCATGGAAATAAGATTATTAATCCAATTTTGTAAAATATCAGTTGAAATTTTTACCTATCTTCCAGTACAATGAAAATCTGATACTATAAAATTAAAGAACAACAATAACAAAAAACCCAAATAATTAATATAAATGAAACTATCTCTCTCTTTTTCTGATTAGCCTCCACAACTAACATTACGACTTTAAAGGAAGAATGAGGTATGATTGTGAATGAAGTGTAGTTTTGTACAATTTCAAGTTGACCACTCCTGAGAAGTGTAATTAATTGAAACCTAACTGCCAAAGAACACCAGGATCCACAATCTAGTATTCAAATTCGTACTAAAGTAATTATGATTTGAACCATAGAGCTCTTGACTTCAAAATCAACTGATTTGTGATGTGTTAACAACATGAGACCAGCCCGGTGGGCAAATGAAACTACCTAAGGTAAATTAAAAATAGTTTCTAAAAACTATGCAGTATTGTTGTTTTTGCATAAATGTAATGTTTGAAACAATACATTTACGCAGTGTTGTTTTAGACAACCAAAGGGTTTTTGAGTATTTTCAAATTTGTCTCTATAATCTATTCATCATAGTTTTTTCTTTATTTATTATTAAAACAGTGATTATTAATTTAGAAATATTGGTGAAAAATAAAACCACAAATAATAATAAATATGATAAATTAAAATAATGATTTAATATCAGAGTAATTAAATAAAATTAAACTGTGAAAAAAATTATTAATTACAAATAACAGGAACTACAGTATAATTATATTAAAAAAAAAAAACTTAATAACTATTGTATATCAATATATGTAATTTTTATAATAGAAGAAATAGTGATAAGGTAAAAATAAATCTTGTTTACCCATGTAACCAAAAAATTTAATTATGAACGTTTAAGAAAAAACATTCTTTTAAATGATGCAATGAATCATTCTGTAAGATAATACAAGTTATGAAATTAATGATGCAATAATATAATTTATAATAATTTTAAAAACACTAATAAATAGTTGGATGATAATATAATTATGACAGAACAATTAATTAATCAATTAACCCTTAAGAATAAAAACATCATTTGAACAGATATTTTCTATTTATAATAAAATAATTATCTTTAAAAAACAATTCTAAATGATTGGTTAAATCAACTTCAGTAAGTTTGAATCAGAAGTACAATATTAAGTAATATAGTTTTTAAACAAAATTTTTTAGGATTATCAGACACTGAATATTCTACAAATACATTCATTTCTGTTCTGTGTTAATCTTTTAATCTCATCATAATTACTAACCCAACATTTATGATTCAGCTATCTGTTTAAACCTATATGCCTTAATACACGACCAACCAATCTAGTTTTGTTTTTTTTTTTTTTTTACAAGAGTCTGCCAGAAATTTCCCTCCTCTACTATTCATCTAAAGACTTCTTTAGTTTGTAGTCTGTCAACCCACCTAATCTTCAACATAATCTGATAACACTCTGTCTTTAATTTTTTCACTTTTTGCATTTTTTATTAACCATGCTTCATTATCAAAATGTGCTAGGCTCTACAAAAGCATTTTTAAATCTAAATTTTTGAATTAATAAAGTTTTAGATATAAATCATAAGCTGATAGATTTCTTTTCTACATATAAGCACTCCTTGCTTGGGATGACTATTATTTAATAATAATAATTACTTCTTTTTTTTTTTAAACATTAATTTTTTTTTTGTATATGTTTTATTTTAATAAACAGCCCTAGAATGCTGATGAAACAGAAACACAAAGGTTAAAGCAGGATTTTTTTGAAATTTGCAAGCAATTCAGACAAATTATTTCCTGCTTACCACTCAACAAATAAATTCAAGCTATATTGCAGTGATTATCTCAAATTATTTTAAAACTATCATTTGGTAAAATATTTATTAATATATAGGTTTTATAAAAAAAAATATGTGGAATTTTAGTTTATCTCAAAAAATCTTTATTTATTACTAATTACTGATTGTTTCACCTTCAAAGTAATCCTTTTCGGATATAATAAATTTCTGCTAACACTTTTTCCCGTCTTCAAAGCACTTCTGAAACACAACATCTGGTACAGCGTTTAGCTCCTTTGGTGATTCTGTCTTTATCACTTCAATGTTGGCAAAATGTCATCTTTCATGGTATTTTTCAGCTTGAGGAATAGGAAGAAGTAACAGGGAGCCATATTCGGTGAATTCAGAGGCTGTGGTATCATAAGAGTGGTTTTTGGACAAAAATTCATGAACAAGCAATAAAGTGTGAGTAGGTGCATTATTGTGGTTCAATTGCCATTAATTGTTTTGCCTTTTCTTTGAACTGCTTCACAAAAATGGTGTACTTCTAGGTAGTAATCCTTATTGACTCTAAATAGTGATTAGGTGATTGCCCACAATCATTTCTTCATTTTTTCGATGTTGTCATTGGTTGTTGATGTGTTGGGCATCCAGGTGCTCATCATCCTCAATGTCTTCATGGACCACTTGGAAACATTTGTACCACTTGAAAACATATTTTATTCATAGAAGAACTGTTAAAAGCAATATCCAACTCTAGCAAAATTTAATGCAAATTCTTTGTTCCATTTTTTCACAAGTTAAAAATCACTAATCACATCAAAACATGTGTAATTTTTTTGACAGTCAACAATTAACTAATTATCCAATATGGCTACCAATCTAAAAATATGTCGGGGACAAGTGTACAACACAACAAAAAAAAGATTGTGACAATTGAACCTGTACAGCCTGGGAAATCTAGAAATTACCCATTTTTTTATCAAACCTCGTACTGTAAAAACTTATCCTAAGTTTAAAAACTCAGTATTGTACAAATTTAGATTTATTAAATAATGTTATAAGGATTTGTTTTATTTTGAATATTTGTTTTTTTACATTAATGAATATTAATGCAACAATAAATAATCGTTCATGCCAAATTCAGATCAATAAAGTAGTTTAGTTCTACTACATACAGCTTAAATTTCTATGCAAAAATAGTTCATTGAATAGTTTATAGTTTAATTTGCAGCAAATATTTTTTTTCATATGAAAAAATAATGTTGCTGCATTTAGAAATATGTCCAATAGATTAATCAGTTTACTATTAAATAAAGTGGAATACAAAACAAAAAAAAAAAAAAATAGATATTATCTTTCAAATAGTAGTGAATAATGATTATGAAAAATGAGTAATAAGGAAACTATTTTGAAAGATAAAAAAGTAAAAAAATGAACAACAGGCCAAAAGAAGAAAAACAAAAATTGGCAAAACTTACATTCATGGAAAAGAAACTTATAAACTAGAGGACTGTTTTAAAATAAATATAATACAAATACAGCAATAACCAAAAATAATACCAAATTTATTAATAATACAGAAGAAAGGGTTAACAGCAAAAATGGCATATACCAAATAAAATGTGATTATAATGTGGACATATACAGGGCAAACACAGTGAAAATTTAAAACAGGATTTAATGAACATATAAGATCAAATAAATACAAAATAAAAGATTCAAATTATGAAATAATAAAATCCATGAAAATATTACATTTGCAGAAAAAGTAAAAATTAAAAATATTCTGCAAAAGATGCAAATATCCAAGCTAAAATAAAAAATCAGGATTATTTTCAAGAAACTGTATAACTGTTTAAATGGGAGGGACAAAGTAGATGAGGCCATGACAGTAGGTATGGGAGTGGAAGGAGCTTAATATTACTATTTATTTGATGATCTCAACTTAGGAAAACTCAGTGGGAAAAGTAGTTTTGAGATTGGAGGTACTCTAAAACACATCAACTACGGATGTTAGCGTCACAATCCTTGGAAGGCAGAAAATATCACTCAAAACAATTTTAAGTAGAACTTAAAAATTGCATTTTAAAATTTCTAAATATGTATTATGTATAATTGTAATACTATTTATTAAAACTTTAATTTAACTCATTTATTAATGCCCCTATATTTAAAAAATATAAATAAATGTTACAAGAAAAACATAATATAAAAAGTTATCAAACTGGATGAAGACTGATGTTTTTATAAGTAGTAGTAGTGGTACAAATATTGGCATTCCAAGGCTGGGCTGTCTGTATTTACAATCAACTTTTAAGTAACTTTTTGCTAATATATTCTAGTTTGTGAGAATATGCAGTTTACTGTTTTTGTATACGACCCAATAGTTACTGTTCACACAGGATCCTTTTTTTTATCATCTATAACTTGACTGATAACAAAAATAGATATACACAGCTAATGAAATACTCTCACTACTACTTTTTATTCTGTATTCATCAGATTTTCACAATTATCAATGTTTTTAGGTGAGTTCATTTGATTCAAAAAAGCATTAAAAATTAATAAAATCTAATAATCAAACAGTTGTACTTATCGATTTACATATGAGTGAGAATTACATACAATATTCTTTCATCTAAGGTTTTTTGTTATGCTTTTAAAATTAAAAGAGCAGAAAATTTTCAAAATAACTGATTGTAAAGAAATCACAGCAAAAGTGTAGTCTTCAAGTATGGGAGGTTCAATGCCCAGCCAGATCAATTGATGCTGATGGCTCAACATGCACATTTTGCAAAATTAACATAAAACACATCCTGATCAGAAAATGTACACTTAAAACAGACTACAAGTATACTCGCATATAAAGAAGGGATGGAGATGTTGATCTGATGCCTACAAAGCTACATTACCTCGAAATCTATTGAATACAATCAAAATCAATCATATTCTTATACTGTAGATTATCATATAATCTGTCAGTTTTTTAAGAAATTCTCGTATATTAAAAATAATATGAATTTATACTTACTCAAAAACACTACTATCATTTTGGTCACCCCAAATTAATATCTCTGCAATAGAACGTAATGTTTCCACTAATAATCCTCGATTATTTTCTGATACAGTTTGATTTTTTGATAAAACATTGTATAAATACCTGAATAAAAAAAATTAGGAAAAGTTAAGTAAATATGTAGTTAAATATTACAATGTATACAATATACATACTACAAAATTAAGTAGGAATCATAATTTAATTTCTAAATGGTGTGGAATCTAACATACATATGAAGATCAAGTATCTATATAATTTAATTTACATGCAGTCAATTAGGACCACAATAATCAGGTACATCAAAAAGTGCAACAAGCAATGGCTACCTCTTACAGTTTCACAATTACCAGGTAAATTAATATTTTATTCAGATCAGCACAAAATGTAGTAAATATATAAAGTCAAGAATAAGTAGGTAACAAAAGAGACTGTTCTGATTTACAGGTAATAAAAGAGATTGCTCCAATACTTGTCTGAAAGGATCAAGGAAACCAAAAGAAAATTGTCTGGAAGTCTGTGATGTATATATGACAAAAATGAAACACAAACCATTTAGACAGAACTTACTGAACAATGTTGCAAGTCTGAACTGCCCCCTCAGGGCATAGTAAATGGTATTCCTCCTTCATCAAAAATAAATAAAAAGCATTAGCTTATGTCAGGTTGTTATGATAAAGTAACCGATTCTGTGTACTGAACTTCATAGATATCTAAATAACTCCTAACATTCGCTCTCTAACCTCATTGAATTAAAACTAAATAGTTTTAAAAATTGAGGGTGAAAAAAGAGATTCATCTTTTTTTTCTTATATAATTAGTTTTTTTTTGTAAAATTGAGAGTGAACCCTTTTTTTCATACTTTTCAATAAAATAATGAAAAAAGTGAAAAATAAGTGGTGTCAAGATACTGGCAAAATAAATTAAATGGCTAATTACCTGATGTGAACACTAATCATTCTAGAAAGAATATTTATTTTCTATTACAACTATTATATTTTAGGCTAACACAGCAAAGAAAGAATTGAGGTAATTTCCAGTTCCTTTTTTAATCAAGCCACATAAATATTTTTACAATAAGATGTCAAGTCCACCAAAATTCAATCAACAATCAGCTCCACAAGTAAAACGTTACCCTGCTTCTCACAGAGAATGGCTTTGAAATAAGTAACATTACTCTGAGAAAGTATATCTGATGCCTTGTAACTATAGGTGCTTTACATTATCTTAGTCATAAAAAGGTTGAGACTGTTATATAAAGCCATAATAAGGCTGGGACAGATGTATAAAGCCATAATAAGGCTGGGATGGACAAATAAAGCCACAAATAACATTCTTCTTTCTATTATAAAACAGAATGTACACTTTGAGAAGCCTTGTTCTTTCAGTAGTACTTAATAAACATATTTAGTTCTTCTTTTAAAAAACTAACTAAAATTTTATAAAAATGTTTTTAACTATAAAAAATACATACTTTATCACAACTAATTGAATTCTCCTCAAATTCAATCACATGTCATGTCCACAGTGAGGTAATTTACTGAAATTCATAAATGTAATGGGATAGTTTAAGACTTCAAAAAATTAATATTAGAATGCAAAGTGTAATAAAAAACATTTTTATCACATATTTTTTTCATTTTATACATATCATTTTATTTAAAAAGATATATTGTCATTCATTTCAATATTTTCTGTCACAAAAATAAGTGAAATGTTAATAAACATGGGTTTACAAATATTTTAAATATACGGCACGGCTTAATAAACAAGGTTATTTAACTTCTAAATTATTATTTAATATGTCGATAAATAGAAATAAGTTATTTACATTAAAATGCAAAAATTTCATTTTTAAATAAAAAAAATGATTGAAGAGGCTTTCGTTTAAAGAATAAGTATTGTCTGCTGTAATTGTAAAAAGTAATTTAATGTATTTTTACTGCAGCCTTATCATTTACAAATACATTTAATTGTAAGGTTTTAAATTCTATATAAGCATATAACTTGGAAAATTCAATGTAAATCAATCAAAAAGACTAAACTAATTAAAGTGGGAAAATAGTTTTTAAACTCTGTTATGAGAGGTGAGGTCAAATCGGAATGACAACACATTCACACAATCTTCCACAGGGCATAACAAATTAAATCCAACATAAAATAGCAATGAACCACAAGAAAACTGTTACAAAGACATGTTAATGTAAACCTGCACAGGCTTAACTGGCTAATTTTTAAAGTAATTTCTTTTAAAAAAATTCAATAGTTATTGCTTAATGTTGGATAAAGGTATAAACAGCATTTTTTACTGAAATAAGATAAAAACACTTATTATTATAATCTTTATCATTTAGTTTGATTTTATACAGGATACTTAACATACTATGAAATAATATACTGTCATAAATGACACATGAACGTAAAAAACTGTAATACAGATATTGAATTACTTCTGTTTTAAATAACTAAAAAATTAGTCAAACATTAAATATAAACAAATTTAAAATAATAATTGATATAATAATAAGGTTATAAAAACCTAGATGGAACAATGCAATACAAACAAGATAATTCAACACCAGACAATGTAAAGAAAATAACTAATATGTAAATTGGATAAATGTAAAATTAATTTTTTGCGTACTTACTTTAAATGTTCTAAGGAATGTGGGTTTTTAGGTTTCCACAATACACCACCAAACCAGCTTTTACTTCTGAACATTTCTGAGAGATTATAATCTGAAAGATAAACAAGCTATGTTTTTATAGTCAACAAATGTATTATTTAACAGTAGTAACAAATAACATAATAAATTCAACATTTATAAAATAAATTCACAAACATAACCTATTAAATTAGATATAACTTATGTCCATGACTGACCCGTAATGATAGAACGAAGGATCGGATAAATAGTTACAATTCGCTATCTAACGGTAAACTTCCCAACTAGTCTTGGCGGTTTCCATGACGATCTTTAAATGTTTTAGCAACTTATAAACTTTAAGGAATATAAAATAAAACTTTACTTTTAATAGAATTTATAAAAATTTCAAATATTAAACCATGCCTGAACCTGAGTGCACTTGTGAGCCAGCAGATGAACGTCCAGGAAACAGTAACAATGAAGAAAGTAGTAAAAAACAAGTTACATGTGGAGACTTTTCAAAGGTAAAATCTCTTTAAAAATCATTTTTGTAGCACTGAATGATAACTTTGTTAAGTAAATGTTAGATACTTATTAACAGGTAAAATAATTTTTTTTTTAAATGGTATTTTAGTGTAAAAATTTGAGCCTTTAAATTTGCATTAGTACTAGGTACTGTGTAAAAAAGTTACAATTTTAATAAATTAATAAACTAAACTAATAATTGTATTACTGCATTGAATTAATGATTACACTGACTTTCTAAAGAATTTTATAAAAATTTATGAGATTTAAATGTTTCAATGTATTTATCTTTGTAAAAAACAAAGGACTTTAAGAAATTTGTATAAATGCATTTCAAAAAATTATTCCATTAATCAGAACAACTAATGAAAATTTTGATACATTGTAATTTAAATATCATTTTTGTTACAACAAATATCAAGTAACATTACTAATATTTTATATGTGGTCATGTATGAAATTCAAACTACAATAAAAAATTACTTTCTCCATATTTAAAAATTCTGTATGATTATTTTTGCCAGGTTTGACCTCCATAATTAATTTGTTAGATGTTAAGAAAAATATCCATTGGGCATGATTAATATATTTATACAAATATTTATCTCAATTAAAAAATATGTAAATAAATAATTATGTCTTTTAATTATTGTAATTTAATTATATTTCTTTAATACTAAGCATATTTAGATTTACAATTTTTTCTGAGGTGCAACTGATAAACTTTGGTATTGCAGTATTTGATAACGTTGGTATTATTTTATATCAGCTCCCTCAACTCTTTGTAATGCAGCACTGAAATAAAGTGAAAATTCTTTATAAAACAATGGAACACTATTATATAAATATCTTTAAATGTATTTTTTTTTATTTATTTTATTTATCTTTATACAGTTTTTTGCAGTAATTTTATCTTCAGGGCTGTTCTAAATTGTCTTGATGTGAATTTGCTTGAAAAAGAAAAATAACACAGCAGTGGATCTGTTCCGGTCAAGTTCAACCTATTTATTTATTTTTTTCTTCAGTCATTTAACTGGTTTGATGCAGCTGTCCAAGATTCCCTATCTAGTGACAGTCGTTTCATTTCTGTATACCTCCTACATCCTATCCCTAACAATTTGTTTTACACATTCCAACCATTGCCTGCCTGCACAATTTTTCCCATCTACCTTACTCTCCAATATCAAAGCAACTATTCCAGGATGCCTTAATATGTGGCCTATAAGTCTGTCTCTTCATTTAATTATATTTTTCCAAATACTCCTTTTTTTTATTGATTTGTTGCAACACCTCTTCATTTGCCACTTTATCCACCCATTTTATTTTTAACATTCTCCTGTAGCACCACATTTCAAAAGCTTCTAATATTTTCTTTTCAGGTACTCTGATC
>JAAAKQ030189042.1:0-12100 GCA_010016005.3 Zanna intricata | reverse complement strand
GTCAGGCATGGCATTTTTCACATACGCTACAATTCGTTCATCTCATCCTCTGAAGATATAACCTAACGGTGGTTCCATAGGTAAAAAAAAAAAGTAAAAATACATTATAATTCAAATTTCTGTAAAGAGTAAATTTTTTTTCCCTTTAGTAAAGATTCTAGATTTAGTGCATATAAACCACCTGGTTGAAGTCATAGTTTTTTGTAGGTTCCAGTTAATAAACTGGTTTGTCTTTCCATGAACATGAAGCTACTATGATCCATAAATCTCCACTCTTGTGCAATAGATACAAAATTCATATCAGAAAAGTTTTGAAACATTTTTGTTGAAGTACAAGTTTTATTGAATAATTATATGTTCTAATATATCATATAAATTATACATAAAATTTACACATAATGTACACATAACTTTTTAACAACTAATTAATAGATAACTATTTTAATATATATATATATTTTGACAGAATTTAAATTACTTTTTAAAAGAATAAACAAAACCCAGATAAAATGTAAGATATCATCAATCAATTTTAATTAGGTTTCCTAATCTCTTAAAATTGTGTCATCAAAACCAGTGCCATTTACATCACTATAAAAAAGGAGCATAATATTTTCAGAGATATTCTGGAAGCATAATTTCAAGAAACTACCTTTTAATGATTTCTGTTTTCCCATTAACAATGACTATCATTTAACCTATTTATGAATTACATCATGTTTTGTGTTGGCCATATGAACCATACTGAATTTATGATGGCCTGAATTGGTGAATCGTGGATCTAAAATGATTTGTTACAAGACATTGTTTGGCAATCAGTGTGATAAGTAAACATTTTATTTCAGTTTATGAAATTACACAGATGCTTATAAAACCTCTCCGAAGTGACAAGTTATTTTATAGGTTCTCCAGGTTGATGGTTGGACTAGGGTTAACAACTTGACCCTGTAAAAAAATGACTTTTATGAAACCAAAATGGAGGTCAAGGCCTTTATTTCTTCTTGGCCTAGTGCCAAGAAGAAAGTAAGTAAGTATTTTATAGAATAACGATTTACATATTGTTGAATTTTTAAAGATGGTACTGTAATCGGGTGTTACTTGAGCCAAGGATGTAACTTGAGCTACTTTGTAGGAAATATTTTGAATCCTGATATTCGCACTCCTGTTTCCTGTTTGGATTTCTGTAACTACATCAGTGTGTGCATTACATTATCCAAAAGTTATTTATACTATTTGATGTTTTTTGGAAATTTTATGCTAACTTCATAAAATTTTGTCTTTTTTTATATTAATTTTATAATTCTTGACTTACTACAACTTCATCTCTCACAAATGTAATATTCAATGAATAACAATGACTTCCACATTCTTCCTAACCTAAAACATCACTTCTCCAGCCTACTCCCGTTATAGGTTATGTTCCCATTGTAAGATTTATTAATTTTATTCACTGATCAGCTGATCAGCGTTGGGGTTACTCAAGAAAAAATTTCTCAAGTTACCCCATGATTCAATTGTTATAGTTATAAGTGAAAACCATGATAAATATTGCCATATTTTTATCTTTTTTAAGATATAATGGTCCGTAATGCAGAGGCATCCTAGTGTTTGAAAATACAAAGATTATTCGGGAAAGTTCACTGGCACAAGCTGTGAAAGCAGTGAGAGAAGGCCTTTCTTGTGCAATAAAGTTTTGTATTGCAAGAACTACAATTAATAGAGCTGTAAGGGAACCTAGAAACACATCAGGTAGACCATATGTTTTACCAGTTCAAGAACAACAAAAATTAGCTGAATATACAAGCACCGCTGAGAGTAGGGATTCCCATTAACTGTCTTTAGGTTCATCGTCAAGAGATTTTTTTTATCTAAGTGGAAGAACCAGTTTCGTCTAGATTAAACACTTGTCTGACTTTGTAACTCTCTTGTTAACAGTTTTCTTTAAAATTAATGGGAAAGTTTCAGCAGCTGCGACTTCTCCAGTTAGTTTCAAACTGTGTGCTTTCTAAAAAATAGTAGTAACCTCATCCTTAGTACTGAAAAATAGTACTAAAAACAGTTACTATTAAAAAATAGTAGTAACCTTAGGCAGTAACTGCAACCTTCATATGGGTAAAACGGTACTTCGCCCGATTCTCAGCATTATTTGACAACAAACAATTTTAATTTATTTATATATTATTTCCTTGGTATCTAGTAATGATGTTAATTAACAATCAGATGGCCATCTAGTTTCAGATTTTAAGTAAATTTTTTTGTAAATGGTTTTTGAGCTTTTTTTTGTTTTTCAATTTATTTTAGTCAACTATCTAGAGTTAGAGCTATTAGAAGTTAACTTTTTTGTAATATAGAGTGAAATAAATTAATTAAAATTTCAAATATTCCATCAAGGATTCTATTTTTCAGGAGGTTTTAATCACAACCAATCTGTTACTATAAACTTTTCCCAATTTTGCTTTTTTTACAGAAAAATTGTCTCAGTACTTTCCATGCATTTTTCTGACATTTATGTCATTTTCACAAATCATTTTTATCTGACAAATAGATAGTACAGAAGCTATCAGCCTAACCTAATATAAATCTTGATTCTCAATTTTATAACATGAATGTACACAGATGAACTATAAAGATGTAGTAAATTATATTACTCATCTACATATACGTAACACTTCTCTGGCTGTATACAGCCTTTTCAATAACATTAAAAATATACTAAGTAGTTATTTATAAATAGTTTAAACCCACAGCATTTCTGAAATTGATATTTACTGGAATCAGATAACAATAAACTGGTAATATACTAGATTTAGAACAGAGATTGCCAAGAAAATTAAATTACTGTTTTTACTATTTTCTTGGAACCATTAAAAAAATCTTGAAATTACTGAAACTTTTAAGTAACAAATTTTTTCAGAGAATAAAATATCTTATAAAAAAAAAAATTCTTTCTTATTTAGCAATATTCATCTCTTATGAAGATAAAACACCTGTAGCATCTCAAATCTCATACTGCAAAGAAAAATCTTTGGAAGAAATTTTCCTACCCACAGCTTAAAAACTTTTATGGGAATACCGATTGATATGGAAGGTAGGTCTTCAGAAGCATTTCCAGGCAGTAAATTCAGGATAATAAATATGTTAATTGGTGTCGTAGCCAACAATGGTAAAAATTGTCTATTAGAAAAAGAAAATATTGTAAAGTATTAGACATTTAGAAAAGCAGGCACAACTCAAATGACATGCTGCTCTCGATTTTTTTTCTACTAAAGTAGGAATATATACACTTTTAGTGGTAGTTGAAATAGAAATTCTATTCAAAATAATTGAGAGCATTAATTAGTAATAAAATGTTCTAAACATTTGAATATCTACCTATTTAATTTGATATAATTATCATTCGAATAAACCGCTTCTACATATGCCCGGCAGTCTATTTCCAAATTTATCCGCGAGAAGCAGAATCATCGTTATTATCATATGTGCTTAATTGAACTTAACCTTAGCGTATATAATAAAGAAGTTTAAATTACCTTTAAATGTTTATGGAATTTATTGTTAAATTTGTGACCAAATAATTTTGTTTCAACAATTGTATGCTGAGAAATTCATTTTAAGTAAACTTACTTAATTGGTGAGTAGTAACACTTTTTACTTTCTATTTCAATTTCATCAATGTGTCGGTATACTGGTATAGGAGATAAAATATTTACTTAACTGCTATTCCTCGTAAAATTTACATTTTTTGTTGGTTTACATTAACTGATTGTGCTTCATATTCACTGTTTTGTGAAAACTGTTATAGAACATAATTGACTGAACATAATTCAGTTATCAACAACGTTATAAATCGCATTCACTGTAGATCCGACTTCAAACGTTACTCAAAAAAAATTAAATAAGTTTTAATTTTATAATATTAAAAAGTAATTTATAATAATATAGAGTCTCTGTTTAATGTTAATATAATTTTCGATTAGATCTCGTTTTCGTTATGGTCTTAACTGTTGACTGTGTGGGTTATAAATTTTGATTCAACTTAAAATGAAAATAATGTTTAATAAAAATAGAATTCCCATAACTGTTTACTTTTAAGAGATTATATTATTTTGCATAGGTTTTTTTATGGGACAATTATAGTAGTTGTAATGTGTATAAACTAAATAAAATAAAAACCAAAAAAATTAAAAGTCTGAATTTATGTTTCATTCTATATAGGTTTGTTTTAAATTAAATAGTAGTTACATGATAATAACTTATTTACAAACACTACTATGTGCACTTTTATGTCATTATTATTTCACAATTTTTACTATTTCATTTTTTCATAAAACTATTAAAAAAAATTAGACATTCTTACAGAGAACACTAGTAAAATATCGCTACCGTGTTAAGTGTTTCATTTTTTAGTCATATTTTATAAGATATTTGTATATATAATTTCAAACTAATAATTTTATTTTAGTGTGATATAGCTAGAAACATAGCACCGCACAAAATACTATTTCACCAGGAGCACAGTAGTAGCTACACTATATCCACGTTTTGTTCTGTGAATAGAAGTTTTTGTTGGATGTTTTTTCTTCCCCTTAACAGGGATGTATTCTGAAAAATTACTTTCCTAGGGACCAAGAGAGTTTTTTGAACTTGAAGTCCTTTCCCCAAGTGGTCTTATCGTTGTACTCAGTGGTTCTCAGTGATTTTCTCTACTAGTGCCTCCCTGAATTTTAAAGATTTCATTTTACCTTCCCCATTTTCACATACCACATGTACACTGAAAATTTTTGATTTGTTCCAAAACTTTTTTTTTACTACAACTTTTGTTGTCTCTTCCTTTTGACAGGATATGCTGACAGCATCTGATCTGCCATACATAAATCTGCCATTTTTTTCTGTAAATGCAGTAAATTCCTTTTTTTTAAGTTTTGCTTTAACTCTTGAAGAACATGTACTGTATTCTTCTGTACTGTTCCCACATGATCAGTATTCGTTTGGTTCAGCTGCCCTATAAGTTCAGGACTACAGTGATAATTATCTGTGTAAACACTGTAACTTTTATCTAGAAGCCCATTCTCCAAAATTGAAATCACTGCATTGGTTGAATGTACATGGACATGATTTCTTGTAATATTTCATTACCTACGTACAAAATAGTATTTCAGTATTAACTGATTTCTTTCAGACTGTTTTTTTTCTAAAATAAGTGCTGGAGAATATGTGGTGGTTTTGTTTTTAGATTTGACAAAAGCTTTCAACAATATCAAGTCACAGTAAGATCATAAATAATGTGAATTTTTCAGGTATATACAATTCATGCGCCATCTTTCATTAATATTCAAGAATTTATCAGTGTGCTGCAAAAAAATATAACTCTTTTTATTGGAATCATTAACCTTAAGCATTCTAATTATAATCGTAAATTTAAAACTTTTAAAACATTTACATATCGTAAATAAATAAAAATATAAATTTATATGGTTCATGATTTATTTTTAGAATAATAAGTAATGCTACGTTAGAGTGTGCTGCTTAATTTGTATTACTAGTATTCTTTTTCTATTTTCAGATTTTCCTGTTATGGCAGATGATCAGTTAAAACAGTTTGATCCAGAAAAACAAAAACATTTACTAAATAAATCAACTCTAGAGTTTATGAAAGTAATTGAAGCAAAAAATAGAGAAAGAGTTGAAAACTTAAGAAGAATTAGGCAGAGAAATATTTACACTGGCCTGACATTAGGAGCAGTTGTATTGGGAATTTATGGTTACTCAATATATGCTGTAAAGCAAGAAACATTTTTAGACGATTTTGAACCTCCTGTGCTAGTTCCTAGGTCTGAAGATAAATAAAATAGTATAACAATAATAATAATAAAGTAACAAAATGATTACAAAAGCAACTAAACTCATCTTACCACCACTTTATTCAGTTCGTGACATTATTAAATTATACCGTTTAAGAGCAATTAGGGATCTCTCCCAAAATTTTTTATTAGATTCACGTGTTACAGATAAGATAGTTCGTGCAGCTGGAAATATTAAAGATGGTGAAGTGTGTGAAGTTGGCCCTGGACCTGGATCAATTACTCGGTCAATCCTTAGAAAGAATCCATCCAGATTGATTGTTGTAGAAAAGGACAGGAGGTTCCAAGCTCCATTGGAGGTAAGATTCATAACACTGTACTCATGTACAATATCATTTACATTTTGTTAACAGGTGATAACAATCTATTGATGCATGTACAGTTCCCATACATATGCTTGATTATACATCAGACTTGATAATGCAAGATAAATCTGTAGGCTTTTGGTTATTAGCCACAAGAGTCTGTTCGTCAACTAAGTTTTTAAAATCGTCATCATCGGAATTTTGTTCTATAATAAGTGTCATGTTTTTTCATCATCCTTTCCAGTTTCACAATTGTAATCACTATCATCCCCCCTCTATCTTTATCTGTTTAGCCTCTGAAAATACCATAAGATATTACTTCAGAGGATGATATGTATGAATGTGAATGAACTGTAGTCTTTTACAATCTCAGATCGACCACTCCTGAGAAGTGTGGTTAATTGAAACCCAACCACCAAAGAGCAACAGTATCCACGATCTAGTATTCAAATCCGTATAAAAATGTTTACCTTTACTAGGATTTGAACCTATCATCCTTTTACTATCATCCCCCCACCAATAGTATGAGTCACTGGCACATCAAAATCTTCAATATATAAATCTTCAATACTATAATTTTGTAAAAATCTTTTTAATTCAAACTCGGACATTAATTTGTTATAACTTTAGTCGTTGTCTCTTCAGTTGTGAAGATCATGATTTGCCATAATAAGTAATTATAAAAAAAAAAAACAGAGACCAAGCACAAAAAGAACAGAGATCAAGATATGTCGTTTAATATATTGTTAATGTATTAAACGACATATGTTTTAGCTGACATATAATTATAGAATATAAAGAACGTGAATGAAGGTCCTACTACTATAACGCAGAACGTTGACTGCAGTTAACATATACTTAAATGCATAATAAACTTAAATGCGTGCGCCATGAGCACGCAGGCTAGGGAATGAACAATAAGAAAAGCCACTATTTATGCATCATTGGTGCTGAATGTGTTAAGAGAAGATAAATCTCTCTGTTAATATAGTCTTATTCAAATCCCCCCACAACGGAGGTTCCTATAGCTTACTCTTGTACGGTTAATGACAAAACAGATCAACAAATGGGCTTGTTTTGGTTTTCTGGCCCTCTAAGGTAAATACCATTCAGTTTCTTTACTTTCCCTGAAAGATCAAAAATGTTTGAATAATAGTTTAATTTTGCCTTGTTAATTGTGGCAGAATTGTGGTAGTCCAGCCATCACCTGATGGTTATCATCATCTCTCCCCTTCTCAGATGTAGAGGATCAGATCCAGTTGTTCAGTATCTCTGTAATAATAAGCAGAAGTATGTTACTATACCAGTAAATGTAACCAACTTTTTTGTACACTAAAAATTCAGACATCTTCATGCTATTTATATTTGTGTATATAACCTGTACAAAAATGTAGTAATTTATTTCTAAAATATAACAATACTTGCTGATGTCAAATCGGACACCATTTAATTAGTTTTTAAATATATTTATATAAAACTGAATATTCTATATATTGGTAAATACACAACTATACTTGGTTAATACACACTCACTAAGATGTTTAGGAGGAATTAATACTTCAAAATTATAACATTATTTTTTATAAGATCTATTTATATTTCTTTATATAGCTACATCATTTTTACTTTATATAATTATTTTGTTATATGTTACTATTGACCACAAATGCTTTTGTTTTTTTTTTTTCCATTAATTTTTTACTTTACAATTCTGCTCGATCAACGGTTTTCCAAAGGTTGACCTGCCAAAAGGTGGACTGTACCTTTTATTATATATGAAACTATCAACTTGCCTTTGGTAATTAGATCTATATGTTGTATAACGATCTGAGTAATGCATCTATTTATTTATATACTTGATGATAAATTACATTATTAGCCCAAAGATTTCCAAAAGAATAAAATTTAGGGTAAAAAAAGATAGAGATGGTGTAATTGTTATTTAGATTATCATTTGAAAAAAGTAGGCTTTTTAATTATGAAAGAATTTTTTCAAATTTGTTCAATTGATAAAGCAACCCCAGCAAGGATTAGGTACCCTGTTGGGTACCTATCCTTTTACAGACTGTCAGAAGTTCAAAACCATGTGGTGTGGTGCTCCCGTGATGGGAGTTAGTGATTTTTCATTTGCTAGTTTAAATATATATGGGTGTATTCTTTCTTTTTCCTCTTGAAAGTAAGTAGCCATAAGAATAGTTCAGTCTTTCTAATGGAATAGGCTTGCTTGTTCCCAACATTTTTACAAATAAAAGCAGCGGAATAATAAATTGTTTATCCAGACACTCGTCTCAAGGAAATATTATTCTGGATGTGGTTAGTATTTTGATTTAATTTTATTGCCAGGTTTAATTATCATATATTATTAAATTTATTATATTAATATGTGTTGTATATTTCTGCATATGTTCTTTAACTTATAGTTATCTTATACAATCTGTTTTTATTTAATAAATTTCTTAGAAAATGAAATGATCTTGTTTTAGATGTTGGCTGAAGCAGTACCTTGTCAAATGGATATTATATTTGGAGATGTTTTATCTTTTAACATGGAAAAAATGTTTAATGAGTGTAATTTAAGACATTGGAGTGAAAATGTACCAAATATTCATCTGATTGGTAATTTACCATTTAATGTTGCAACACCTCTCATTATTAGATGGCTACTTGCCATTTCAGAAAAGTAAGTATGATTCATGTTTTTAGGAATTTTTTTTTGCACAGTTACAGATTTTTGTTGAAATAGTTTTGTATTGTTTTTGAACTTGCCTTACTAAGGTAGAACTGGGAATTTTCTTGCAGTGTTCATATGTAATATCTGATATCTGAAGGAAGAATACTTGAAGTTTTGAATTACTTGATATTCTCAGGTAGAAAGAACTACTATTGCATAATATAAAAGATTTGAAACAATTAAAATATGAGTGATAGATTGACAGGTCCTAGGTAAGATTGTAAAGTGTGTTCTTACAAACATTTCAGTGAATAGCATCATGAAAGTTGGAATTTGAGAAAGATAAGATGTCACCAAGAAAGCAACATTTAATTAACTCGCTCCTATTTATCATTGAAGTTAAGCAATGCATTGTACAGTTTAGTTTATAATTTTAATGCATTCTCTCGCCAGTAACATTGGCTGGTAACCTCAACAGTCAGTGGCCATGAAAAAACTTATATATTTCAATAAAATTAAATAAAGAGGGCTACTAGTTAGGAAACAATTTTAACATTGTCTATATTGCAGAATTATTTTGTGAAAACCAAGTAATTTAACATTTTTTCAGCCTTTGGTTTAATCATTTTCATTCAGTACTTACACAAAGATATCTGTTTGTTCAGAACTGATAAATTTGTTTAAAATAATTAAAATATATGATGAGATAAAACAATTTACATGTAATGTTCAGATTTTAATCCATTTCAGTTATTTTATTCAAATTTATTGAAAAATGCTTCTGAAGGTTTATCTGTTTACCAAAAATAGTAACTGCACTGTTGTGCAGATTAAGCAACAAAAATATTTGATATTACTTGCTAATACATATTAGTATACACAAATGATATTTTCTGTGTACTGACAATGACAAAAAAAAAATTCTTTAAGGGATTTTAAAGAACCCTACAAAGTAAACCAACCATCAAATAAAGTAATAAACCAAAAAGTAGTAAAGTAGTACCAAAAGTAGTAAAGTAGTAAACCATCAAATAAACCAACCAAGCAGTTTCATATCTGTTATATAAATAAAGATAGAATTGATAGGAAGAAAATTGGCCTTACACTAGACACACAGATAAAATAAAACTGAACAAGAAAATCAACAACCAAAACTCACTAACAAGAAAAAACTCACAATATGGACATTTTCAATACTAGAAAGGGCACAAAGAGTTTTTTTTTTTAATTTTTGATAGTCATTGTAGTTCACAATTTGATATAGCTTTATTTAAGATACATGAATTTATAAATATCTATACATTCCTACCTTATAAGCACAGCAGTCTGTATTAATACTAAACAGTAAAATAAAAAAGTAAGAAATACTAACTGCAGATAAGAGTTTTATTTATATCTTTTTACTTTATTAACAAAATCTTTATTTCTCTATATTTTTTTTTCCTTTTTAATTTTATAAATAGGAAAAATGCCTGGAGGTATGGAAGAGTGGCTATGACACTGACATTTCAAAAAGAGGTTGCTGAAAGGATGGCTGCTCCAATACTTTCTCCTCAAAGATGCCGCCTATCCATTATGTGTCAGAATTGGTGCCATGTTGAACATAAATTTAACATACCTGGTAAATAGTACAATTTTTTTTTGAAATTAAAATTAATTTGTGTTATTTATACAGATTTATTTTATCAATGTTATATGTTCTGCATTAATGTTTTAAATTGTTAACTTTGTATCTCTAGTAATTAGTAACATATTTTAATCTGTCAGCCAGTCTTTTGATGCCATAATTTTCTTAAACATCTAGCATCAACTCTATTAATGATAAAGGACAATAGCTTCATTGGTGCGATATTTTTCACTGATATAAGTTATGCAGAACATAAAAAATTTAACTGGTCGTTTAGCCTATGTAAGAACAAAAGATTAATAAAAAGTTATTATTATTGCCACAGGAAAAATAGAGAGCTTTTCCGTTTTATATTGATATGTTTAGCTGTGATAATGTCCACTTTTATTATATAATAACAAATCTAATTTTCATGTATACATTTAATTATGAAAACTTTGAATATAAGTTGTTTGCTCATTCAAATCTATTTTGATAATATTCATTCACCAGTAATAGTATTGCAATGGCTCAAATATGTTGCTAATGACCAAAACTTTAATAATTCATTCTGCTTCACATGAGTAGAAGTATAGCTGAGTAGTTATTGCAAGGTGCTGAAAGGAGTAGATGTATGGCTGTAATTAGAGGAAAAAGAACCTTGCTAGAATGGCTGCTATTTATTTAGAAGTATTTTTGAAACATATACATTTTCCTCTTGTGTTATGTTCTCTCTGCATATATGTTTGTATATTAGCATCACTGATAATTTTATTTTTTCAGGTAAAGCATTTGTGCCTAAACCAGATGTTGATGTTGGTGTGGTACATCTAGTTCCATTAGAAACACCAGTAATTGATTTGCCTTTTGAAATAGTCGAAAAAGTCACAAGATGTACTTTTCATTTCCGTCAGAAGTACTTAATTAGAGGTGTTGAGTAAGTTTAAACAAGTTTCTGTAATTAAAATTAATTATTATTTGTAACATAAACATGTATTTCAATATTTATAATTTTCATCTTTTCAAAAATTTAACGTCATTAAAAAGTAGAATTTATATTGTTTATTGATTTAAGTTAGCATTTAAGTGATTCAGACTAAAGCAGAACTCTACGCCAAGATATGCTTCTTGGCCCAATCCTCTTCACACAATGGAAATCTATCTCTTAGGAAATCAAGACATCATTACCACTGCTAATTGAAATGAAACTGTGAATATAGTGTATCAGTGTGGAAAAAATGGGTATTTTAATATAAACAAAATGTTCCTTCCATTATTGAAAGCTAAAATAGCCCTTTAATAGTAATGTTTTTTATTTCTCTCAAAGCTTTGGGAAGTTTAAATTGACCTAACAAGAAAATAGCCAAAAAGTATTTGATTTTTATTTGTAATTTACATAACTTCTACAGGTTTTATTAAAATAAATAGAACGGGTATGAGTGATATGGTATGAAACGCAATTGAAAATCAAAGATACATTATTACTTGTTCCGTGTATGTTACATCATTGCCTATACTGGCAAATGAACAATTATTAAAAAAAAAAAAAAAAAAATTGAGTAATGAAATCAGTATTACTTTGAAAATTTATGGTGAAGATGAATCACATGGTGGTGCTTTTAAATGTGTTAATATAACATAAATATATTATAGTTCT